>JASDQU010278013.1:0-15198 GCA_032191745.1 Picea mariana | reverse complement strand
CTCTTAGATTGACTGATGAGGTTCTTGAGCCATTTTAATCCAATATTCGACTAATTTCAATATGCGGTCGATGTTGCTTTCCCTTAGCACCTAGATGTCCCGCCCTTCAGTGTCTCGACCATGTTGCACCCCACTGATATAGTCGATCCTCTCCATGGCTTGGTGTGATTTCCCGTACCACCTCTCCATATCCTTGCACATCTCCAGTGCCATGAGGGTGTCTTCTTAAAGTTCAACTATCCTCGTAGTGAATAGGTGTCATTCATCTATAAATTTGTTTTAAGCCTCCTTGAATTCACTCCTTAGGAACACCGCGCCCTGTGTGGTGTCCTGGTAATATATTTCCAAGTGACGAAAATGTTCAAATTCTTTCAGAGCAGCAGGTAGGTCCTCTTCATCCCTCTTTGCTCTGTCTAGGGTGGCATCTGTGATTTCCATCCCTGCGCCGATAAGTTCGGATGTCTTGGCATGCTTTGTGTTGATTAGATATTCCTCTGTGGTGATGAGGATGGAGCAATCTAGAGCGATCCTCCTCTTCTTGGTGGTTCTTTGCATGATAGATTTCCTTTTCCGGTCATAAGCGATAGCATGTATGTCAGCGACTTCATCTACGAGTTCGGGGATTTGTTGATCTCCCTAAGTGAGCATATTTCCCAGGCTCTCAATGGTATATAGTTGTTCAAGACTGGGTTCTTGAACTTCCTCCATGTGCTCCGATGGACCAACTTCTTTTTGTTTCTCATCGGGAAGTCGAGTATCGATTGAAATTGAGGAGTCATGGGTAGTATTGGTACTTACTTGATAATCAGCTGTTAAAATGCCAATTTCCTGCTGTGGAGCTTCTTCCTTTTGTTTGCCCAATCCTGGCTCGTCCATCGGACTATCCTTTCGAGCTTCTGGTACCTTGAGTGGTTCAATGTCTAAGACACTTTCGACCTCCTAGACATTCTGTGAAGGGCTCCGAATCTAGGCGTCGGAAGCTGGGGAGGATGCCTTCTCCAACTCCTTTTTCTCTATGATCTATACAAGGGTCACCAGGAATACCTTCGGGCTCTCTACATCATCATAGATGTTTATCAATTCATAGAGGGGGTTTGGTGCACTTGCTCTCCCTGATGCTCCGACTGTCTCTGGCTGAGCTGAAACATACCCCGGTGATTCAGCCTATACCGTTGTGATTTTAGTGTTGACTAACCCGGTGATTTCATAAATTTCTATTAGTTCAGGGCGGCTTGGGCCTACCTGGCTTTCATCTAGGTCATTGGTAGGGGATCCTATCATTCCTATGAGGTCTGCGTCATCTTTAAACTGATCAATCACTCGCTGAGCATGTTCTATCATGAAAAACCTCCTTGCTCGTGCATCATGTGTCATAGGGAAACCTCTATCCTGCACCGAAGCTACCAGGGGAAACTTGGCTGCTTCTGCCGATATCATTTCTTCCCTTGATCTAAGGGCCTCTTGAGATGATTTCTCTATGGTTGTCACCTATTCATCCAGGCTCATGGCTCAGAATCTAGTCATTTTGGGGTTGGCCATCCTTGTCACGAACTCATCCCAGTCTTGGGCATTTTTTGTGAAGATTTCATCTTCAAATTTATCGTGGGCATACGACCAGCAGGACGACACTTGCGAAGCATGTTTCAAGACCAAACCCTTTGGATCATGCTTGTGAAATCGGCCTGTCTGGAATCTGAACTCTAGTTGGCTCAAGCATTCTTGTTTGGCTTGAGTCATGTCTTTCATCATGTAGAAACCTACATGGAAACCATAAGGTATGAACAACTGCTTCTTGTCCTTGACCAGGGTGGCGTTGTAACCTTGTAGGATGGTCTGGTATCATATCTCTCCCACTACAAGTCTTTCAGGGACATGCGCCGGTAGGAGATCTGGTGCTCCGGTGGCCCCGAACACCCCGATGTAGGTGTCACACTTGTCCAAGTAGTAGTGGCCCACCTTTGATATCATCTTTTTGGCCGCAGCCGATAGTCTCGGGCATTATTTTTTTAAAAGAATAAAATAAATACGTGCGATGAATTCATCACAAATGAGGGAGTAAGATTCCGTGTACCTATTCTCCCATAGGATGCTAAAATGTATGTGGACTGGGAGCTCTACAACATGCCAGCTTAGGTTCATGCCGACGAAAACATTTCTGGCGCACATGACATCAAGTAAATATGAAGCCATGTAGAAGGCTGGTTTCTCTCCTTCCTTCGAAATCTATGTCTGTTGTATGCAGATGCTCAATTGCTTAGAAATGATCACTCCCCGGTTGAAGCCGCTCCCAGAAATTGCCACTGTGTAAGCTAAGGGCATCCATGCCTTTGAAAATATGGAGCAGTCCTTCTCTCCATATAATCGACATATGAGAGCCATCAAGTAGATGCATGGCTCCCTTAAGTTGGTTGTCTGGTACCAGCCAGTGCTCCGGTTGGTGTATATATTGTCTTCCCTCCACCATGAAGCCATCACCCAGCTGGTGTCATGGCGCTCGTAGAGCTTAACGACAAAATTTGTATTCAGCCGCTCCTCGGGGTCTCAGAGTTTGTAGTATTTATGGACCTCTACCGGAATGAACACCCAGACACACCCCGCATTGTCATCATTAATTAAAGACTTTTGTGTGTCTATGTGGTCGATGAGCCACTTCAGAAGTTATATACAAGGGAAAACAAGGGTTCTTCTCGCCACCATATGTAGGTACGGCCGTCGGATGTTTGAAAACACCTCGTCCTCAATTGCTCTCACATCCGGATCACTGTGAGGGATATATTTTGGGTATTACTCCTGACTGATCTTTTTGAAGAGCCTCCTCAATGTGGGAGTGTCGTCTTGGATATTGTGCTTGCCTCTATATCTCCAAAGGCCGGAGGCTGAATAAAAGCCTTCTTCATTGTTGTTTTGATGATAGGTTCCGGTCTCGGAGTGTATTCCAATTGTTTTGCGACCCCTGGAGAGGAGCCTTCACCTAACTCTAGCTCTTTCAACTTCGGCCCCCTTAGCGATCGTTTAGTAGTTGGCTTTCTTGGAGGTATTGTTCCTGAGATCAAAATAAACTTTCAGAGGCTGTGTAAAGAACAACATCGGATAAAAAATATATGAAATGTAACCATGTCAAACACACAGACTTGGATATGTACCTGAAAAGCTTGCTAAACCTGGTTATTTGATACTTACGAGATCTCTACAGCTTTTGAATTACTCGTCGTGCTTCTCTGGATGCTTTAAATTTCCTTGTGCGGGGAATGATTTCGTTTACAATGACTCAAGGGAATTTAAACCAGGGAATAACTTACGGTGTCACATCATCCATTCAATTCAGGTGATGAGTGAAATCTAAACAAATCTGTCGCTAAATCTCTGCAACTTAAATTCATCGTGGTTTCACGATGGAGGCGCGAGGGGGGGGGTGATGTGGTCTATTGGGAATTTTAAAGGGCAGCTTTGATTGGCACATGAGGTGGCAAATAATGCAAGATTTGGTATTAATTAGCCTCTTAAATGCTCAAAATCTAATCATATCTAATGCTAAAACGTCCCATCGTGCCGCTTTCTCAGTGAGTGAATCGGGGATCGGGGAGGCGCTATGAACATTTTCGTCGATGTACCTCGTAAAAGCCTCAACTCTGATCAATCTCATCGTACAATGCTGTCGTGGAAAAGCTGACTCAGAGGGGTGACTTGGACTCAGGGGACCGAAAAAATGACTCGGGGAAAAACTAGACCATACAGTTCTCTGATTTGGCAAAGACACGTGGCATTGAAGACACGTGGCCTAATCCATGTGTATTAATCGAAGTCGGGGCCTTCCTTAAGTTATGCGTCCTAAAACAAACCTTGGCTTGTTGATGCCAAAAAGTATCCAGGGTCAGTAATCAGCGATAAACCTATCACGTGTTTTTCTTTGGATTAACTTCTTCGCAAAAGTCCCAATGCCGAAAGCGCATCGGGGATCATTGATCGGGAGTATCTTTTAGCGTGATCAGAATGTCTATGGCAATCCTTTTAGGCTTTCCTCGGTTTCGATAAGCGTGTCAGGCATCGAATATCAATTCTATCTTTTCTTTCTATGTTAACGCCTATTCCTCTCATCTTTTACCGATGCCGAAGGGGATCAACTATCGACGATATCCTTATGCAATACTTGTTGTAAAAAAAAAACTTCCTTTTTTTGATACCGATAAAGATCGATGCTCGACGACCGAAATTTCCCGAGTATCTAATTATGATTCCTTTGTCCAGAGCAAATTCTGCTAATAAGGTGGAAGAAAAGTAAGTTGCGTTATAAAAAACAAGGACGAAAGGCACACCAAACCTTGTGATCAGTTGTTTTTCTATGAATTGGATCACCCCAGCAACGACGCCAAAAATGTTGCCATCATAATACACACCTAGCAAACTATGCATGCAAATTTTAGATGTTTAAGAATGAAATATAGACTTGCTCTAAGTTTCATGCAATCAAACAAAATAATGAGGAAAAGAAATTTTATTAGTTTTTCTGGAGCTTCCGTCTGGGCCTTGAACTTTTGGGCTATGGGGTTCTCTTGGTATGAAGAAGAGGGAGCTTGATCTTAGAATCTTTTGGATGATGACGATGGAAACCACCACCTGTCAATCCTCCAACTTGAGGAACCATTAACTATACACTTCAATACTGCAAAAAAACAAATTAAAGGTCTTCCCTACACATACAACTCACACATGCATGTTAATTTAACTGAAAATAAAACATGCAATGAAGAGTCTATAAAGTAAAGAAGCAGTAAGATAAATAAAGCTAGATTACTCTTACCCTATTATATGATAGCATACCTACAAGGCTTTAACAATTAACCACTAAAATGTAAAAATATACATGTTACCTCATGAGAACATTTGCATTTAGGTAAGGGCTTCCACACATTTGAGTCCACACCAAAATAGCTCCAAAGTCTTTCTTATTCCAAAATGGTTACAACAATATTACAATAGCTTGCTTGCCCAAGAATGAACTCTCTTGAGGATAGGTCAACCCTTTCTTATATAGCATTTGAGGTGACAATTCCTAAGTGTGCATGCGCTAGGGTTAGGTTTAGGGTTTAGGTAATGCGTGGGTAATAAAGGACTGGCGCATGAGTAGAAGAGTAGATACGCGGGAATGAATAGGGAGTGGAGTGGAGTGATGGAAGGTGGAGGTTCAGTGGATGTGGAGTGAATACGAGTGATGGGAGGTGAGAGTGGGAGTGAGGGGGAGTGAAGGTTCAGTTAAGGAACGCATGGGTCCTTTAGGAGATGCGCCATACTCTGGGAATGAGCCAACTAGGAGAATGGGTCGAGTTCCCACATTGGTATCTCCTCCTGACTCCATGTCACCTCAATCAAGTGGAACCTACCTCATTTAAACTCGCCTTGGACCTCCAGTCAACTGGGGACATGAAAAAACATGTCTCAATCATGTTCCCCAGTTCTCCTAAAATCTAGGAGATTTAATTTAATTACCCCTTTTCTATATTTTTCGAGTATTTTTGTTTTTTAGTGATAATAATCACTTTTTTGCCTCGAAAGATTGGAAATATGGGTTTACATGGTGTTCTAGACTAGAAAACGACTGTAAATATGGCATTTGACAATGTTTGATGCCATGTTTTTCACATTTATTGACTCAGAATTAATAAATTCCATTTTTGCGGGAATTTAATTAATTCACTAAAAACTTGAAAAAAACCTATCAAACCTAGCCGCAATTTCCAAATGACTCAGACAACATGTCCTAGTATGAGATAGTATACATTTATACATTGGACATTGGATTTTCCATGCCAAGACCTTATCGCCAGTACATACTTCGGCTCTGGAGCTAGTCTTCTGAGTGAAAAAACTTAGAAATTATTTAATCGCTCACTAAGGCAAGCAACAAAAATAATTAACAACTAGAAAAAAACACTCCAAAGTATGTGCTCACTCCGGGTCTTAGGTGTCCAATAGCATTTTACAATATCTCATACTTAGGATATTTATTACAATGGTGGAAATGCAGAAAAAAGGAGTCTTTTACAAGACCGACTGAACTCTGAAATCTGCATATATGAGCATTGATTGCTCATTCTCTAGCGGCTCTTCAGAAAATCCAGCTTGTGCAAACTGGAGGATAACATAGGATCCATATGGGGACATGTGATTGATCCTTTTATAGAAAGGGAGAGCATGTGAGAATCCGGAATCTGTCCCTACATTACAAACATCTCGCCAAAAACAACATCAACGACACATGTATATGAAGAGCAAGTGTATATTGAAATTGCACAATTATTATACATGTAAATATAAAAATGAAAATGAATTGTTATACATAAAGTATAAAAGAAGAAAGCAAACATAAATCAAATTTAAAATGCAGAGGAAAGGGTTAGAGATACATTACATAGGATGCCCCACGACATCAAATAACATTATTGACGAAGACATTTGAAAGGTTGTCTGCTCACTGGTAGCTTTAACCTTTCCACTCTCTGACTGGATCAAGTAGAAACTGCATGAATCAACCATGTCATGGACGAAACAAGACCTCGGATGTCTGAATAATCAGTTTCTGGGATGACTCTTTGAAAATCCTTTTCCAAGTTTTATCAACTTGGCCCTTTTCTTGGGATCAGACCACCCAAGAAACATATGTTTTCTTTATTCAACCAAACTTTGAAGTTTGGTAAGCCTTGTAAATATTTAATGAAGCTCTACATTAGACTGTCATGATGGAAAACTAACCATTGTTCATAATGATCTATAGGCTCTTCCAGAATTTCTAAGTGAAACTCCTTTTCTTGGTCATTGTGAAGCTCTGGCTCTATACAGTCTGAATACTTGATACAAGCTTCTGCCTTCGCAAGGCGAGCTTCAATGTCCTTTAACTAAGTTGCATGAGAAAATCTCATGGCCTGGATGACATCTGTAAATTTCTCATCAAAATCTCGCGAAGCATCTTAACTGACTGTCCTTATAACTGGAGGTTCCTTCTCCTTCTATTTTTCCATGAAAGCATTAGTCAACTCTTTGTAAGTTCTAATATGTTTATCCTTAAGTTTTGTAAACCAATCAAGATCATCATTATCAAAAGACACAATAAACAATTTCATTCCCACGTCTTCATATAAGGCATTACAACACCATTTATTGAAGCAATGTGTAACTCTCTGAACATGACGTTTAACATCTATAACATTATTACTTTGAAAATAAGGCAAATTTTCAATTACTTTTTCTGGAATCAAATGTGGATAACCACTTATTGCAGAAAAATCAATAGGTTTATAAAGATCATCCATTTCTAAACTAGACTTTAAAAAAAGGAAAGGTCTAACAGAGATGGACTGGGACCCAAAAATTAATAAGGATCCTATGAGAAGAAAGCTTGCCTAACTTCCTCGAAAAATACCTTTGGGTTTAAGGATGAAGCTAAGCAAACTGTGAGTTCCTCCTTGCAGAATACTTTGTCAAATTATTTTGAAGTGGAGTCACCAGATGATCAAGTTTATTATAAACAAACAAGAAGCATCAGACAAACCAAAAATCAAAAAGGAAAACAAAAGTCGTGATCCGGGAATAGAAAGGTTTATCCCCGACAACGACACCAAAAATGTTGCCATCCTAATACACACCTAGGTTAACATGGAATAAACCTTCAATCCACTTGGTGTGTCCTTGGGGGCAATTCTCGAGTCAAGGTGTTGTTACTTGATCCTCAACTCCTTCATCTAGAACAACTCTTAGTGAAGCCAAGGGGGTAGTCCCTATAAAAATAAATCCAAGGCTTTTCTAAACTGAGAAAGAAAAACACTTTAATCTAAGAGTTTATTGCTGAAAATAAAATTAAATCATTCACCCCTTAGCATTTATCATCATAAATAATACTGTACTCATGAAACATTCATACATCAAAATGATACAACATCTGCAATATTCAAGAGCATAAAAGAAGATTAGATAACATGCATAAGTATAATTGTTCACATTAGGTAAATTGAATGTACTTTTTAACCAGTGCCTTAAAAGGAGTCGTGGGCAGTGTAGATCGAAAATTTTATTAAGGTAAATTCTGTAATTAGTTAATGAAAGGTGTTTGGCCCCTTAGGAAGTTTGTTCTTTGCTTGGAGTTGCTGAGAGTTTACCGAGACCCAATGGTCTCACCAGTAAACTCACTAAAAGTGTTGGATGTCCAAAACGGGTGGGAAGCCAGGTCTCGAGAGGGCCCACCTTACTTCGCAAGTCACTTTTAGGCTTTTTCCTCCCAATGAACTAGCAACTTAAGAGATTGTCCTATTAAGCTAACAAAGTTCAATTACTTGATAAAAACTTGAAAGAGATAAATCGCACCCTGCTTTGTGAATAAAGAACTTGCACAAACACTTGAAAGTGTAAAGAAATGAATTAGTGACAATTAAATGTGTGTACCCTGCTTTGTAGTTGAGAAATATTAACAAGATACTGCTTGAAGTTTAAACATTGTTGCAAGATTAATTAAAGAAAGAAAATACTTAAAGTAGAACTCACTAAGCATGCTTAAGAGTTGGTTAACATGCATAACGATTAGAGTGTTGTAGTGTGTTTGATACATTTGACTTGTGTATTTGATTACTATATTATTAGCATGCACAACTCATAAAAGACAAAACAAATCCACAACACAAATCCCCCTAACGGGGATGAAGAAACTGGGCGCAAAGTGCCTGCTTTTATTGCACTATTACAATGGAGAACCAGAGTTCTCTTTGATCTTTTAGCTCTTGTAGAAGAAGAGGGATCCTTATTATTGGATCGTTAAGAAGAATACAAGAAGAAAAGACAGAAAAAGGAAACTTCATTTTGATGAAGTCACAACCCCCCAAGGTCTTGAGAGCCTTGATTTTGCCCAAAATAGTCAAAATATCCTCTTGAACCTATATTTGCTGCAAGAAAACAAGAAGTAAATTCAAGTTAGAATACGATAAAAACGAGTTCTAAATGATAAAAAAATTAATAAAAAATTTAGAAAAATTTGTAAGGCAAAAGTGCAAATTTTAGGGCCTTTTGAGGCTTAAAACAAACCTAACTTAGGCTCTTTTTAGTAACTTTTGTCTGCTGTTTTAGGAAAGCAAACATAAAACCTCTAAACAACTTGATAAAGAAGTTAAAACTAAGCACAAACTTCGATCTAGACTATAGATGAAAAGACCAAGAAAATGCTTAAACTTGCCTAGATCTTAGTATTTAAAAATTGACAAATTCTAGCCTAGATCTAGCAAACTGTGCATGCAAACTTTAGATGTTTAAAAATGAAATATAGACTTGCTCTAAGTTGCATGCAATCAAAGAAAAGAATGAGGAAAAGATATTTTATCAGTTTTTTGGAGCTTCCGTCTGAGCCTGGAAGTTTTGGGCTATGGGGTTCTCTTGGTAACTATACACTTCAATCTTGCAACAAAATTGTTAAAGGCCTTCCCTACACATACATCACACACACACTTGTTAATTTTACCGAAAATAAAACATGCAATGAAGAGTCTATAAAGTAAAGAAGCAGTAAGATCAATCAAACTAGATTACTCTTACTCTATTATATGATATCATACCTACAAGGCTTTAACAATTAACCACAAAACTAAAATGTAAAAATATACATGTTACCTCATGAGAACATTTGCATTTAGGTCAAAGCATCCACACATTTGAGTCCACACCAAAATAGCTCCAAAGTCTTTCTTATTCCAAAATGGTTACAACAATATTACAATAGCTTGCTTGCCCAAGACTGAACTCTCTTGAGGAGAGGTCAACCCTTTCGTATATAGCATTTGAGGTGACAATTCCTAAGTGTGCATGCACTAGAGTTAAGTTTAGGGTTTAGGTAATGCATGGGTAATGAGGGACTGACGCATGAGTAGAAGAGTAGATACGTGGGAGTGAATAGGGAGTGGAGTGGAGTGATGGAAGGTGGAGGGTCAGTGGATGACGAGTGAAGGCGAGTGATGGGAGGTGAGAGTGAGAGTGAGGGGGAGTGAAGGTTTAGTTAAGGAATGTGTGGGCCCTTTAGGATATGTGCCATGCTCTGGGAATGCGCCACCTAGGAGAAGGGGTCGAGTTCCCACATTGGGATCTCCTCCTGACTCCATGTCACCTCAATCAAATGGACCCTACCTCAGTTAAACTTACCCTGGGCCTCCAGTTAACCGGGGACATGAAAAAACATGTCTCAATCATGTTCCCCAGTTCTCCTAAAATCTAGGAGATTTAATTTAATAACCCATTTTTCATATTCTTCAAGTATTTTTTATTTTTTAGTGATAATAATCACTTTTTTGCCTCGAAAGATAGGAAATAAGGGTTTACATGGTGTTCTGGACTGGAAAAATACTGTAAATATGGCATCTGACAATGTTTGATGCCATATTTTTTACATTTATTGACTCAGAATTGATAAATTCCATTTTGGCGGGAATTTAATTAATTCACTAAAAACTTTAAAAAAACCTATCAAACCTAGCCACAATTTCCAAATGACTCAGAAAACATGTCCTAGTATGAGCTCATATACATTTATACCCATGCAGAGTGTCTAACCTAGAAGATGATTTCAGCATCTAGTAGTTTATTTAACTCCTGACACATGAGTGGCTCCAGGGATGGGTGATATTTCCAGAGCTTTTGTTGGAAGGGTTTTATTTCAGGCTTTGACGGGATAGTGTGTTGAATGATACGACTATCATAGGTTTTCAGATGTTGGTAGGACCATGTAAAAACATCTTGATACTGTCTGAACAGTTTGAGATAGGCCTTCTTTTCCTCTTTAGATGTTGTCTTGTCGAGATTTACATTCTTGGGGTTTTCCGGGGTTCCTAGATTTATAGTTTCATGCATGGGACATGAACGACCCGTCTTCGCGTTTTTTGACCCTTTAAACTGTTCCCTTGGGTCAAAAAGGTTTTCTAAATTGGCCATTCCCTTCGGTATCGTGTGAGACCTTGGTTTGTTAGTTGGTTGATCTGTTTGAGGATCTATTGCTGTTGATTTCCCCTAGAATACTTCATCGTCAATAACCAAGTCTTTAAAATTATCCTGATTGGTCAACAAGTTTATAATCTGTTCATTTCCTTCAAAGACCTTCCAATTCAAAATATTGTTAGGCACCAATGGTTTGTAGAGTAGCTCGATAGTGAACCGAGAGGCTTCATAATATTCTAGAGGTCATAGCCTTGAGGTAGCGGTGGCCAAAGAATCAGCAAGAATGTTCTTCGTTGTGGGGATCGATGCACTGTTGAAGGCTTCAAAATGCTTTATTATCCTGTGCACTTCATGTTGATAATTCCTTAGGTGTGGAGAGTTGCAATGTATAGTGTTTCTTACTTGTCTAAGGATGATTTCAGAATCTCTGAAAACCTTCAATTNGTGCATTCGAATTCTAGTCTACAAGACAGGAAATGTCGTTTACCTTTTGGATCAATGAGGATGCACCCTGCCCCTGAAACTTCTTGTGATTTAGAGCCATCTAAGTATAAGGTCCAAACTTGTGGGAAAAACCTATCAACTTCCTCTTTCTTGTCACTTTCTTCTTCCCTTCATGTTTTTTCCGTGATTTCTAATGTAGGTTCTTGATAGAAGAGGATTTCCCCTCCCATCGTCGGTACTTTCTCTTGAAATATCATTTCACAGTTTTGAGTAATAGGGACATCAGATGAGAGGGGGGAGAAACTCCCAAAATCGGACTCACAGGAATAATTGCCTAGCATGGGGAAATCTATCGATGAGGGTTCATTGAGGGTTTCTAAGTCAGTGACAATATGTTTTAGATATATTTTCCTATCGATCCTAATCATGTTTGTGTGCCCCTGTAATGGCAGCCAAAGATGAGCCCAGTCTATACTAAAGTATATGTTTAACTTATCAAAATAGTCTCAACTTAATAACAATCCATAAGCTTCTGTGATATCTACTACAATGATGTCAATTACTTGCACAAATTTAGGGTGTGTCGCTATTCTGATCATCACATCTTTGAGCTCTCCCATAACCTTTACCTGGTTTTTGTCCAGTTGTATAACATGCTTATCGCTTTTGAGAGGGACTGCATTTAATTTTTTGCAGGTAGATAATAGCATAACATTGGAGGATGCTCCTGATTCAACCAAACAATTATGGAGGTTTCTGGTGAAGACTTCAAACGTCAGAAGGAACAGTGGGACAAAAGGTTTTCCCTTCCTATCCTCAGAGCAGGCGTTCACAATCAGTTTATTTCTTAGATCTGCAAGAGTTGTATTTCCTCCTTTGTCAGTACTTCTCATAGGATTTTCTACTAATTTGAATGCTTGTAACAGAAAGTCCTTTTGCTAAGGGATTCTACACATGTCCATGACCAACATATTTGCCTTCAACTTCTTCAAATATTCTACTATGTTGTATTCTATCTTGGCTGACTCTTGTGTATGGATGTTCATAGGGTTTCTTCGGTGAGCAAAAGGTACTTTTGGGTGATCGGGAGCTAGTTTTCCTCCCAAAGTTTGCATCGTAGTAAGGTCGTTTGGGACAAGTTGACCCCTACTTCGTGTTTGCATAGACAAGACTTATGTGAGTGGTTCTTGAACCTCAAACAGGTCATCGGAAGGCATAGGTAGGCCAGGGTCCCATATTAACATGGTTGTTTCTTCTGGTGGATCAACTTCTTCCTGACTGGAAATATTCATAGCTTAGCCGCTTGATTGTTCGGTTAGGGAAACTTCGTATAGACACTGATTGGCCATCAAATTCATGGCATGCACCCATTGAGGGCAGTCTCTTTCAGAGTGATTCTCTTGATGATAGGTACAGAAAGTGTCAGATGCTACATTCCCAAGATCAATGCTTAAGTTGGTTGGGGGAGGTTCAATTGCTTTGAAAGGCGGGTTTCTTTTAAAACGGATTTATAGGGCCTATGGCCTTGGTTTCCCTCCCCTGCACTTATTTTCATGTCTATGATCTCGTTTGACAATTTCTTTACCATGCGTTGTAGATCCTCTATGTCCCTGCTTCCCTTTTCGGGACCTTGTTCTGTTTGTTTCCCTGGGGTTCTAGTCAACATCAACCCTCTCCTAGGAGGAGGTCAAACTTCTTTCTTAACTAATGAGACCTAGCCTTCTTTACATCCCTTCATTTGCAACTCTATCATTTTGGCTTCTTCAAAATTCTTAGCCAAGGTTGTTTTGGCAGCCCTCTTCACAAATATGGAAATAGAAGCTCGGAGAGCGTTAGCATATACTTAGATTTGCAACTCCTGAGTGGGTTTAGCTTTGGGTTGGAATTTGTTCAAGATAGTGGTGAATCTTTGATTGAACTCTTTAACCTTTTCCTTTGAACTCATGGCGGCAGCGAACAACTCAACCATCAGAGCTATAGGGCCTATGGCCTTGGTTTCCCTCCCCTGCACTTATTTTCATGTCTATGATCTCGTTTGACAATTTCTTTACCATGCGTTGTAGATCCTCTATGTCCCTGCTTCCCTTTTCGGGACCTTGTTCTGTTTGTTTCCCTGGGGTTCTAGTCAACATCAACCCTCTCCTAGGAGGAGGTCAAACTTCTTTCTTAACTAATGAGACCTAGCCTTCTTTACATCCCTTCATTTGCAACTCTATCATTTTGGCTTCTTCAAAATTCTTAGCCAAGGTTGTTTTGGCAGCCCTCTTCACAAATATGGAAATAGAAGCTCGGAGAGCGTTAGCATATACTTAGATTTGCAACTCCTGAGTGGGTTTAGCTTTGGGTTGGAATTTGTTCAAGATAGTGGTGAATCTTTGATTGAACTCTTTAACCTTTTCCTTTGAACTCATGGCGGCAGCGAACAACTCAACCATCAGAGCTCCTGTAGTGGTTTCTTCTGCAAATTTGTCTAAAAAATATTTCTGAAACTTCATCCAACTAGTTATGGATCCTATAGAAAAGTTAAAATACCACGTGGAGGCCGACTTCTCAAAAGTGTAGGGGAAAAGCTTGCATACTATGTCTTCATGTTGAACATTCATCAGTTTGACAACCAGTAAGAATTTTTTGATATGGTCTTCAGGAATCCCTAGGTTTCAGGGTCAAATTTAGGGACTAACTTCTCTGGATGTCGAGGAAGGTTATGTACTCGTCCAGGGATGGCCAAAGCATCTTTGGCCAACCAGGGTTGATTATTCTGAGGTGGGTTTCCCCTTTCTTCATCATAGTCATTATTACCTTCCATGTCCTCAGATCGTTCTGAGTTAAACCCTTCCTCTTCAGAAAAGTCGTCAGGATTGAAGTAGTTGTTGACCCGTGTTTCGAGGATTAGATTAAGAGGATGTTCAATTTCAGTGAGCGAGAAATCTATCAGGTCTTCTACTATGTGCACAAAAACCTAATTGGGGGACTCAACCACTGGTTTGCTTATTTAGTTTTCTTCGAGGAAGTAACAGAGCTAAGGCCAGTGTATCAATCTGTCGAGCGTAATCTCATCTGAATTGGTTCAATTCCTTGTGAGGAAGAGCGTAAGGTATATCAGAGAACATATGTTCTTCCTCGTGCCGGGGTGAGTTACTCATTTCAGGAGAACTCAGTGTGTGGGTTTTCTTGGGAATGACTAGCGATGCATGTGTGTAATGTTCCTGAATCAACTAGTCTAGGAAACACTGCTAATGTGTGTGTAGGATTAATTGCATAGAGCATATAAATGGTCATACAAATAACAAATGTGACAAAGGACTGAAAGTTTATATTATGATATCTCTACGGAGTACAAAGGCCGAATGTGGCTAAATAAAATGAATCACTCGGCTAGATCAAAAGACAAAAGGATCTTAACCAGAATACAATAAGCAAACAAAATGATAATACCCGATAATAGATCAGCACTGCGTGACCAATGAATGAGCTGGAACTACGACAGCTCGCATGGTAACTGCTGGAAGTCTGGAAAGTTCGCCCTGGTGGCTATACCTCTCGGAATGGCCTAGAAATTGTCCCAAATGGTGCGCCCTGCTCTAGCTCTCAGTCCTGGTAACTGACCGACCCCTCTGCTGGTGGGTCTAGACCTTGCTTGGATCCCCCTAGGGGAATGCGCCCCTTTCTCACTGGCAAAATGTGCCCTAGTGATTCCACCGTCAAAATCGACTGAGATGTATCTCAAAATGATCACCTTGTTATACTGGGAAATGGGTCGAAAGGGTCTCCCTCAATCTGATTTGATGCTCGCTCGGG
>JASDQU010278011.1:0-14476 GCA_032191745.1 Picea mariana | reverse complement strand
TTTCGTCCCTCTGTCGTGTGAGAGCTTGCTCAAGCAACAGATTGATAGGATCATCTGCTTCGTCGTTTTTCTTTTCTTTCGCCATTGAGGGTTTCTTGGGTGTGAGAGAGCGATTGTCTTCAAGAGAGACAAGCTCGAGACCCAACTTGCTATACTCGGACCTCGTCGGGGACATGCACTGAAAAAACGATCAAGAGCAGCTTGCTCTGATACCACTGATCCGGATTATTTTTGGCACGAAATGAGAGCAGAGATATAACACATAAATATTTAGAGATATTGCAAGAGAGACAACAATATAGCAGAGATATAGCGGAAATACAAAAAGATTCACAGATATACAGTAATACACGATTTCTATTAACGGAATAAATGTACAGAGGCTGTAAAATACAGAGTGAAAGACTCGCTAGAATGGTGGTAGCTTATCTCTGAGAAGAGATGTGACAGCTACTCGCATCCGTGAGAAGATTATTACTACAATGAGGCTCTAAGGGCCCTTTTAACAAAAGTAAAATCCAAAACCCTAGCCCCAAAATATAAAAATCCAAAAGGTTTGTGGGCCCCGATGGGGGTAGTTGATACGTCAACTTCCCAGGGGCGTAACTTTTGCATACGATCTCCGTTTGGGGCGCTCAATAGCTCGTTGGAAAGATCTATTTGAGAACTACAACTTTTGGGTGAGAAACATTGATCTACGATCCATTTTGCTCCCCATTTTCTAAAAAACACATCGTTTAGGGCCTCAAAATGGCCCCGGAAGTTAAAAACTGCTAAAAATAGTAAATTACCAAAATTGTCAGAAACATGTTTTGGGCCAGTTGGAGAAGGTGGGTGGCCACCGATATCCACTTGGATCATAACTATATTCATCAAACACCCTTTCAAGATCACAATTCATGACACCACTTTACAAAAGTAGATATGAACAACTTTGATGGTTGCAATATAGTTTATTCGGTTACCCAAATGGAACACTATTTATCTCTCCATGGAATTTCTGACAACCTAATGAAATTTACAGTGGGGGTCTTGTATTTGGATCTAGAATGTTTGAAATGGTGGAAATGGTGGAAATGGTGGAAATGGTTTAAGAAATCTTAGACAAGATAAATTATCTAGAGCCAGTTTGTGAAGGCCATCTATGCTTGTTTTGAATGAGACATTCACTATTTGGGATGACTGACAAAATTATGCCAAATATGCATAGTTTTAGACTTTATAGTAGCATTTGAGCAATTGAATCCACATAGAGGGCTTATCTGGAACCCTTTTTAAAGAATGTTTCATCAATTGTTTCAAGGAGGGAATTATATAACTAGTCACGATGTAGTGCCCAATTACTTGGTTGGAGGCTCGTTAGAGAGATAAAGAACCTAACATGGTGATAAATGCACAAACCAATAGACCCTCATTCACTTCTCACATTCACCTTACATTGGCAACCACCACCAACCCATCTACCTCTCAACCATTGAGAATCCAAAAGTTGTCCCCATAAGAGATAAAAAAATGCCAACACCTTAAATTTTTCTATAATTGTGATGAGCAATATTTCAAAGGGCATGAATGTAAGGAATATAAATGATTTCAAATGATTGTATCCCCCCAACACCACTTGGAAGACATTTCCAATGAATACACTCGTGAATCAAAATTTATATAAAACACCCCTAATCCTCAAGAAGAAACAATAATACAAGATCCTCGCAAGGAACTCCAAATTTCTTTCCATGCTTTAACCAGATTTTCCACACCCCAAAATCTAAAGTGAATATGTTACATCAAGATTCACAAGGTGATTGTTTTGATTGGCAGGGGAATCATCCACAATTTTATTCGTAGGGGAGTGTTAAAAAAAACCATTGCTATATCCATTGACATACATAATTTTCAAATTATGATAGCCAATATTGGTAAGATGACATGTGGAGGTTGATGTGAAAATGTGAAACTTCAAATGGGAGACTATCACATCAAATCTCACTTGTTTACTATTGAAATGGGTGGTTGTAATATTAATCTTGGTGCATAATGGTTATGCACTTTGGGATCCATCACCATGGATTTCAAGGACTTGTATATGAGATTCACTATGGAAGGGCATAAACACACCCTATAGGGTATTAAATCCATTCCCCCCTAAATTATTATCTCTCACCATATGGAAAAATTACTAAAAAAATGCCACTCTAGCATTATTGCCTAGTTCAATGCCATACAAGTGGTGGACACCCCCCTAGGAGATTCACCCTGATATATAGATTGTCTTGACTAAACATCAACAAGTATTTGAAAGACATTTTGGCTCACTTCCTTCAAGTGGTGATAATAACCATGGTATCCCCTTGGTTCTATATAGTCAACCACCCAATGTGCATAAATTATAGGAACCTTTTTGTGTAGAAGAGTGAAATAGAAAATATCATTGCGGAAATATTGCAGGGTGGAGTCATACATCCTAGCATTGGGCCTTACCCATAAATGGTATTCATGGTATTAAAAAAATAAGGCAATTGGTGAGCGTGTCTTGATTTTTTGGCTCTTAATAAGTTGACCATCGTAGATAAATTTCCCATTCTAGTTATTGATGATCTCTTGTATGAGCTTCATGGAGCCAAGTTTTTCACTCAATTGGATAATCACTCAAGATACCACCAAATAC
Source organism: Picea mariana (assembly GCA_032191745.1). Taxonomy (NCBI): domain Eukaryota; kingdom Viridiplantae; phylum Streptophyta; class Pinopsida; order Pinales; family Pinaceae; genus Picea; species Picea mariana. The sequence continues at coordinate 11,811 of JASDQU010278011.1, read as the reverse complement.
AAATGAAGGAGGTGGACATCCCTAAGACAAAATTTCATGCACATGAAGGTCATTATGAGTTTTTAGTGATGCCCTTTGGACTTTCTAATGCTCCATCCACCTTTCAAAGTCTCATTGACAATATTTTTCCACGCTTCCTATGCAATTCTATACTTGTATTATTTGATGATATCTTGATATACAACAACACATGGGACTCCTATATAGAGCATGTTGATAGAGACTTGTAACTCCCATGGGACTACTAATTGTTCCTTAAACATTTCAAATGCATGTTTGGGGCTTCAAAGGTCAAATACTTGGGTCACATTGCTAGTTAAGATGGGGTGAGAGTAGATCCAAAGAAAGATATGACTATGTAAGATTGACCATGCCCCAAGTCCTTGAAGAGATTGCATGGGTTCTTAGGATGTACAGGCCACTGCAAGAAGTTTGTGAAAAAATATGGAAAAATTGTTGCTCCCTTAACAACCTTGCTAAAATAGAATTCCTTTGTATGGAACAAGGTTGTTGAGTAGGTTTTCTCAGCTTTAAAGGATGCCATGTGCACTATTCTAGTCTTGGAAGTGCTTGATTTCAATAAGACTTCCATCTTGGAATGTGGTGCCTTGGGCGGAGGTCTCGACGTGGTGTTGATGCAAGAAGGGTGTTCCTTGGATTTCGTCAATAAGTAGTTGTGTGATCAGAATTTGGGAAAATCCATCTATGATAAAGATATGAAGGCCATCCTTTATGTATTTGATGTTAGGAAATGACACACACTTCCATGCTATTTACCTAGCAGAAGAGAGGAAGAAATATTTAATCAGGAAAGTAAATGACACAACAATCACACAATACACAGAGATTTTACCCTGGAAACTCAAACCGAGAAAACCAACATTCCTTGAGAATTTTGCTCCTTGTTGTCTTATTTGTTGGCGATGGAAGTCACTCCTGGATTGCTAGCAGGAGCAGAGCCCGACGCCCATCAGTTTTATGTCACGGTTGTTTATAGATGGGATGACCGAATGGAAGCCAACTCAAAACAATATCATTCCAACTCCAAAACTAGGCCAGACATGCATAGGTGAGTGAGGTCTTATATAAACTTCAGACAGTGAGCTGTAGTAAAGGGTGAACAGGCGGAAGACTTATATAAGAGAAAAGCAGAGATCTATTATTAACATCGAGTTCCTAATAGATTGTAGAAGAAGACATCCAAATGCACTATCATCTTACATTCGAACGCAAAAGCCAGAGAATGCAATAATGCAACAATAAATCTTTCATCATAACATAACTGCAATAATTTGTGCGAATCAGTCGATCATGAATTCTCTTAGCATGAGACGAAAATTATATGGAGAAAGAAAGACTGTCTGTCATAAAACAAGAAATCTGATATACATATGCATAACCAGAAAACTAGAATATCTGTTAAAACTTTACAGTAGGGAGCTCTGCTCTACCATTGATGCCTTACAAAATACAAGGACTGAGTCTATATATTCAGAAAAATTCACCTCACAGAGGCGTGCCCAGTCACCCAAGGCTTGGTGTCACTTCAGTCAAACTCGTACTGATATCTTTCTTCAGGCGCCATCTTAACTGTGCATGGCTCCTGCAAGGAGGGTAGCTGAGCCATTAAGCGCTGAGCTAGCGTGTGCAGGCTTCTCTCTCTAGTCGAGGACTTCGGCATGGTTTCTTTGGAACAATCGGTACGCAGGACCTCTTTGAGAAGATCGATCGCCAGACCTTCCATTCCTCACACTTAATGAATGAAAGGAGGCTTCAACCACCCGTTCCTGCCTTCATTTACTCAAGCGAGAGACAATATTGAGATTGGATCCGATGGCGCCCAAGGATTGTGATGATCCCCTCTGTAACTGAACTCGGTGCCTTTGGCATTCTTTACACAACTCCTTTCTTTCCCCAAGTGGCAACAGGCTGTGACCACGTGCTTATTCCCAAGGTGCTATCGATGTTCGCGAATAGGAAGGGGTTGATCCCTATCTCTTGAAATCGCGATGAGAGAAATGCTGAGACCGCTTAATCTGGCGCCACGCGTCCCTTTTAGATCTGACGGTCCTGGACTCACTTGGTGATATTGTGGGCCCGAGTCATGGACGCTCCCGACACCTCGCGCATCGGGGATATGACGGAGCTGCTCCTTGCGGCCTAGGGTCGTGATGGACGAAACGTCGAGGTGACTCAATTGGCCACCAGGTGTCCCCTTTGGATGGACGGCTGAGACTGCTTCTTGATATTGTGGGCCCACCTTTGGGAACTTTCGACGTTTCAGAGTTCGGGGTTTCAAAATGTGAAATGTTGAGGAGCGCTTATAGCTCGAACTCCCAAATACCGACATGGCGTGGATGCATGCCGCACGTCCTTCAGATGGACGGCCCAGATAGTATGCGTTATTATAAAAGGGGTTGTCCCCCTTTACAGGCTCGCTTGATATGACCTGGGGCTAAGACCGTGGGCTCGCCGCCAAAGGTGCTTTCGGCGTTTCGTCGATCGGCGATTTTAACTGCAATGAATGGACACCTCCTTGACTCCCAAAACCCCGATCCTCGATATGATGATTGGCAGCCAACTGTCCCAATTGGATCGGACGCCCCAGATTTGTCCTGAAATATGGGAGTTGTCCCTTGTGCTAAATCTCGGGCAACCCGGTAGCCTCGAAAACCCGATGACCGTCGATTAAATCTGTAGGTGGATCTCGGCCACCGACAGCAAAACTTCGCCCGCTCGCTTGAATCATCACTGAAAAAGGATTCTCTCGTGCTGCGCTTGGGCGCTTCCTGTGAAACCTGCATACCTGGGTTCTTTTGCGCCCAAAGACAAAAATAATCGCTAACATTAGGCTCCATGGGGGATAAAGTCATCCCCGCGATGCTCTAAGAAATCCTTCTGCAGCTTCAGTGCCTTGCTATTGGGCTATGGAGTCACTTATTAAGCCGAAAAACATGCAAAAAGAAAATAAACCAAGAACTAAAGGATAATATTTACAAACAAGGGAGCCGTCAGAGGCTCAAATAAAACATTTCTTCAGAAAATGCCCATTCACCGGGTTGTTGAAAACCTCTTCACCCTCCAGATCTTGCAACCCGTATGTGTTGTTTGAGAAAACCTCAGAGATTTTGAAGGGGCCGATCCAGAGGGCATCAAACTTGTTGTGTTTGCCTTTGTCCTGCCTGGGGGCGTCCCACTTTAATACCAAATCCCCGATCTCGAATTCTTTCTTCCTGACCCTCCTGCCAAAAGCCTGTTTGACCTTTTCCTGATGACTATGAGCTGTGGTCCTCACCTATTCTCTAATCTGTTGCACTTCCACTATCTGATGAATCCTTCTGATCATATGATCTGGTTCTCCCTCATAGTCTTGAAAGAATTTTGCCACATGTAAGGCGAGCTAAGTAGGAAAAACTGCCTCTGTTCCGTAGACCAGCTGAAAAGGCGAAGTGCCCAGAGATTTCTTTGTTGTCACTCGATCATCCCACAAGGCAAATTTCAACTTCGAATCCCAGGCCCTTTTTTTGTCCTCCAATAGTCTTTTAATGATCCTTATCAGGATTTTGTTGGAGGACTCTGCTAAACCGTTGCCTTGGGGATAGTAGGGGGTGGAGTGAATTAGTGAGATCTGGAACTGCTCGCAGAACTTAATTAGAGGCTCAGACTTGAAAGAAGCAGCGTTATTGGTGACGATCCTGCTGGGACAGACAAATCTGGCTATGATATCCCCCAGGAAGCTGATAATTACTTTGTGTGATGCGCTTCTGGTGGGGACAACTTCTATCCACTTGGTGAAATAATTTGTTGTTGTCAGGATCCATCTGTGTTGACCACTTGAGGGAGGATGAATTTCTCCAATGAAGTCCAACCCCCACTGCTGAAAAGGTGCAAGAGATACTATAGGCTTCAATGGCAGCGATTTGAGCTGTTGCTTTCCTGAGAACTTTTGACATTTGATGCAAGCTCTGATTCCTCTGCAGACATTAGCGAATAAAGTAGGCCAGTAATATCCAGCCCTGAGGATCTTATGAGCCGTGGTCTTCCAGAAATGATGCCCCCCACAAAGGCCTTCATGGAAATCAAACATAACTTTTTGGGCTTCTAGTGGGTTCAAACATCTCAGCAGCATCCCCAAAGGATCTCTCCAGTACAAAACTTGCTCAATGAGACAATACCTGACCGCCTTGAGATTTAAAGATCTTGCCCTGCTTTTACCCATTCCATCCAGAGGCTTCAATTCCTACAGAAAGTACATAATGTCACGATACCAGGCACAATCTGCCAGCGATAAGCCATCTTGAGAGCATTGGCTGGGCAATTCAGCTTGCTGAGTTCCTGAGCGAGTGTTGATGAAACTAACTCCCAAGGCTTCACAATTGGATTCAGCCAGTAGCTTGGCTAGACCTTGCCCCTTGACCAACTTGGTGGGCTTTATTTCCAAGTCAAATTCCAGAATTTTTGCTATCCATCTGCCTCTTCTCCCATCTATGCCTGGCTGTACAAGAATGTCCTTCACGGAAGCTGAAGGAACGTATGCTATCACCTTCGAATGAAAGACGTAGATCCTGAAAGCTTTGAGGGATTTCACTAAGGCATAGGCCTGCTTCTCCATGATCTCATACCTGATCTCTGCATCTCTTAATGCCTTGCTAAAGAAGGCGATGGGTTGCTCACGCCCCTCCTCATTTTTCTGCAACAAGACCGCTACTACTGTATCAAAAGAAGCAAAGGAGAAAATTAGGAACTCTTTGGAATAGTCAGGACTGATCAACACAGGTGCCTCAGTCAATGCCCTTTTTATTTGGTCAAAAGATTCCCTGGGTCCAGCGGTCCATTTCACTTTGTTTCCCTTCCTGAGCATGGCTGTGATGTGCTTCACTAGCTCAGTAAAATTTGAGACAAATCTTCTCAGGAAGTTAATCTTTCCTAGAAAGGCCTGGACCTCCTTTATAGACCTGGGAAGCGACAGGGTTTGAATTGCCTCCACTCTGCTGGGATCAATCCTCACTCCCTCTGCTGATACTATATGGCCCAATAACTTCCCTTTCTGCATAGCGAACAAAGATTTCTTGGGGTTTAGGGACATGCCAAACCTACGACATTTCATGAAAACTTTCCTCAAGTGGTGGTGGTGTTCCTTGTCTGAGCTGGAGAAGACCATGATGTCATCGAGATAGATCACCACAAACTGGTCCTTCTCCCCGATGAAGGCTATATCCATGGCTCGCTGAAATGTTGCTCCTGCAATCATAAGTCCAAAAGGCATTTTGGAGTACATGAATGTGCCCCAAGGAGTGGTGAAGGTTGTCTTTTCCCTGTCCTCAGGCATAACCGATATCTGATTATAGCTAGAAAACCCATCGATCATAGATATCCTGGAAGCACCAGTCACCCTCTGCAGTATGTGTTCCATCTTGGGTAGGGGGTAATTGTCTTTCTTTGAGCTTCTGTTCAGATTCCTGAAATCGATGCAAAGCCTGATTTCTCCACTTTTCTTCCTCACCAGAACCAAATTGGCCACCCATTCAGAATATCTCAAGGGGACGATGATTTGGGCTTCCAACAACTTTTTTACTTCTTTCTCCATAACAGACAACAACATGGGATTTATCTGTCTTAGCTTCTGCCTGAATGGCCTAGCCTCTTCCTTCAACGGGATCTTGTGCTCAATGATAGATGTGTCATACATCTTGAGGTCTTCGTATATCCATGCAAACACATCGGTGAACTCTCTCAGCAACTGCATATATTCGGCCCTCTGTTCTCTGGTCAAACTGCTTGACAATTTGACGAACCTAGGCTCCTCCTGTGAACCAATGTTTCATTCGATTGTATCGGCACCTTCATTTGAGACCTTGCCCTTTACTGGCACATCATTCCCATCGAACAATCTTTCTAAAGGGACAAGTCCTCTCGGAATGTGATTGCTGGGCAGTTGAATGATCTAGTGATTAGCGATCTTATTTAAAAACACCTCAGGACGAAGGTCACCTTCTAGGTCGGGATCCTGGTCAATGTGCAACGCAGAAAATTCATCCACAGATTGTAGAAACCTTTCAATTTCCAGATCATCTTCGAACACCTTCCAATGTTTGACATTGTCCGGTACAGAGGGCCTGTATTTTATCTCAACATCACTTTTTATCCCAGGCGACAGAGGGACCTTGAGCGAACTGGATGATATGGCTAAAGAGTCGGCTAGAGTATTTTCCCCCCTCGGAATGAAAGAAATGTTAAAAGCCAAGAAGAAATTATCCATCAGGTCCCATACTTCATTTCTGTAATTTCTGAGCTGGGGATTATTAGCGCGATAAGCCTTTCTTATTTGCTGAATAATCAACTCAGCATCTCCAAATATCGCTATCTCTTTGATTCCCATTTCCTTCGTAGACCTCATGCCCAGAATAAGAGCTTCATACTCTACCACATTGTTGGTGGTTTCGAATTCCATCTTGTNGAATAATCAACTCAGCATCTCCAAATATCGCTATCTCTTTGATTCCCATTTCCTTCGCAAACCTCATGCTTAGAATAAGAGCTTCATACTCTGCCACATTGTTGGTGGTTTCGAATTCCAGCTTGTATGACAGGGATATGGCCTCTTGACAAGGTGAAATGAAAACCACTCCAGCGCCTGCGCCTTCGCTAGAAGAAGCTCCATCGAAAAACATCTTCCACACAGAGGGGGTTGGAGGGGAATTCGAATAGTCAAGGCTGGGTTGCTTTCGAACTTGGAAAGGCTCTTCAGGAGCATCAGTGAGCTGCAATAGGCTAGACCCCAAATCAGTGTCAGATGCAAAGATGGGGTGATTGGTGGGATTCGCTTCATCACTGATAATGTAAGCCAGCTGAGCTTCTCTATACAGCCTCCTTTGTTCCCCTCCAAAAACTGGAATGGTGGCATATGTGAGATCCATCTGAAGTGTTCCCCCAAGATTTTTTATCCAAGATCGAGACAACAACATGTTGAACTTGGGGGGAACATCAGCTACCGCAATATCCATGACCACGCTCTTCATGGGCAGTTGGAACAAGGAAACTACCAGGTCTTTGATGACTCCCAGGCACTGCACCCTCCTTGAGTCGAAAGAGTACAAATCATGATAAGTTTTGGTCCCTCCAGTCCCACTTCTTCCATAACTATTCTAGGCATAAGGTTATGGGAAGCCCCCGAATACATGAGGCAGTTATGCAACACTTTATCATGTATGTTCAGGGACGTGTAGAAGGGAGGGGATGAGTCATCTCTATCTTCTACCATGGGCCCTAAGACAACTGTCGGCTTTTCATCTTGGAGATTTATTGAGTCAGTGGAAGGCTGAGGGGGGTCAGACTGTAACACCTTGGAGAGGGATCTCTTGAAATCTTCATTTTTAACTAGTTCAAACAGGGGTACAGGGATTCTAATCTTTTGAATCTCATGCTCAAAATTGAAGGAAGGGGCAGGCTTAGGAACTTCCCTTACCTCCGTGACAGGTTCTTTGGCTGCTGGTGAAACATTCTGAGCTTTCTTTTCTTTGGTAGTGGCTGCTGCAGCTTTAGTAGGCCTCTCCGTTATGGTGGACTGGTCCTGGTTGTCAAAATTTCCTTCTTTCCTCCTCGACCTGAGATTATATCTGTTAGGACTGTTGCCAGCTCTTTCCCCTCTACTCAACTCGTTGATTTGAGCGTTGATAAGGGATTCTTCATATGCAGCTTGAGTCAGATGAGGAAACGGGGACGTGTCCTCAATGCAGTGGATCTCGGGGTCGAGTTCATCCATCTCCTCCCCCTCCTCATGAGATACTAGGTTGTTCTGGAGAGGGGTTTGAATCCTCTGATCATCTCTATCCCTGCTCCTTTGTTCCCTAGGAAAAGCCTGTGGCACATTGTTATTAGGCTTCCTGGAACTTCTACCATCTGCATTTTTGGGATTTCTATAGACGGGTTTCCCTTCTAATTCCCACCTTTCCATCCTGGCAGAAAGTGATTTTAGCGCTCTTGCTGTCTCATCTGTCTGGAGGGGCAGGGGAGAGGAACTGGATGGGGAAGCTTCAGGCCTCTGCCTAGATATGTTTCTACCAGCAGTATTCCTGAGTCGGTCAGCGGCCAATATATTAGATTCTACCTCCACGGTTGCGTCTTGCACGTGGGCCAGCGTAGTAGCTCTCCTTTCCCTCAACAGGGGGCAGAAATTAGGATCAAAGGCGCTAGCATAAGTGATCTTTGTGGAGGCTTCGGAGGGTTTTATCTCAGCTAGGATTCTGTTGTACATTTTATTGAATCTCTTGGAGAAGTCGGAGACAGACTCCCCTTCTTTTCTCTTTAAAGACCCAAACTCTGTCATGTAATACACAAAATCTTTTTTATCTCCCCACTGTCTCAAAAAGGCACCATCCAATGCTTCTATCCCATTGATAGATCCAGGAGGCAGGGCCTTGAACCATTTTCTAGCTTCACCTTGAAGGCTATGGACAAAAATCCTCATCCATACATTTGCGTGCATGATGACGTTATCATCTGTAAAACTGTAGAAGGATTCTAGGTGTTCTTCCACAGATATGTCCCCCTCGCCTGTAAATTTAGGCAGCTGCTTGAGGTAACCGTCTGCTGGAAGGGCATTAAGCTGTTGAGGTAGCACGAGGGGAGGATACCTAGCGGCTATAATGGCCTCCATTCTAGTCATGGGGGGATTTGGTCCTGCCATAGGGATATCATGCGGAGGGGAACTCGGAGGAGAAGGAGTTCGAAAAGGGGATACTGGGGACGAGCTTCTGAGGGTAGTGGGAACCAATAGGGGATTCAGGGAGAAGGATAGTGAGCTAAAGTTGGCGGATGTTTCTCTTTGTGCAGAAGAGGTGACCGCGGCAAGAGGAGAGGCGATAAAGATGGGAGTGGGGAAATCTTCAGCGGTCGTAGGTCTACGCCAGGATACAACTTCAGAGGAGATGGGAGTGACAAGGATTTCTCCCTCTAATCCCAGACCAGGGGGGGAAACCTCAACAGGAACACTCCCGAAATTCAAGAAACGGGAAACTTCAGAAGACGGTCTGCCAGGAAACAGAGGCGGAGAGAATGGAGTTTCTACAAAGGGTGACGATGGATTACTTGGTTTGGCAGCAACAATTTTTCCTTCAGGGGCCTTTTATTTACCGAGAACCACCTCTCGATCAGTTTCAGGCGTAGATAGAGGCAACTGAGGATGGGACCGCGTGTGCCTGCCTCTGAAAGCCAAAATTGAGGTGGCAAGCTCGCCACAGTGGAGTCGTCACAATGGAGTCGCCAGGTGCAGAAAAACAATCTTTGAAGGCTCTGATACCCGATGCACCTTCAAAATTCAGAGGCTCAATGTCATTCAATTCCGGGGAAAATTTTCAACTTCGTCCCCGGCAACGGTGCCAGAAATGTTGGCGATAGAAGTCACTCCTGGATTGCTAGCAGGAGCAGAGCCCGACGCCCATCAGTTTTATGTCACAGTTGTTTATAGATGGGATGACCGAATGGAAGCCAACTCAAAACAATATCATTCCAACTCCAAAACTAGGCCGGGCATGCATAGGTGAGTGAGGTCTTATATAAACTTCAGACAGTGAGCTGTAGTAAAGGGTGAACAAGTGGAAGACTTATATAAGAGAAAAACAGAGGTCTGTTATTAACATCGAGTTCCTAACAGACTGTAGAAGAAGGCATCCAAACGCACTATCATCTTACATTCGAACGCAAAAGCCAGAGAATGCAATAATGCAACAATAAATCTTTCATCATAACATAACTGCAATAATTCGCGCGAATCAGTCGATCACGAATTCTGTTAGCATGAGACGAAAATTAGATGGAGAAAGAAGGACTGTCTGTCATAAAACAAGAAATCTCATATACAGATGCATAACCAAAAAACTAGAATATCTGTTAAAACTTTACAGCAGGGAGCTCTGCTCTACCATCGATGACTTACAAAATACAAGGACTGAGTCTATATACTCAGGAAAATTCACCTCACAGAGGCGTGCCCAGTCACCCAAGGCTTGGTGTCACTTCAGTCAAACTCGTACTGATACATTTCTTTAGGCACCATCTTAACTGCGCATGGCTCCTGCAAGGAGGGTAGCTGAGCCATTAAGCGCTGAGATAGCATGTGCAGGCTTCTCTGTCTAGTCGAGGACTTCGGCATGGTTTCTTTGGAACAATCGGTACGCATGACCTCTTTGAGCAGACCGCTCGCCAGACCTTCCATTCCTCACACTTAATGAATGAAAGGAGGCTTCAACCACCCGTTCCTGCCTTCATTTACTCAAGCGAGAGACAGTATTGAGATCAGATCCGATGGAGCCCCGGGATCGTGATGATCCCCTCTGTAACTGAACTCGACACCTTTGACATTCTTTACACAACTCCTTTCTTTCCCCAAGTGGCCACAGGCTGTGAACATGTGCTTATTCCCAAGGCGCTATCGACGTTCACGAATAGGAAGGGGCTGATCCCTATTTCTTGAAATCGCGATGATCGAAACGCCGAGACCGCTTAATCTGGCGCCACGTGTCCCTTTTAGGTCTGACAGTCCTGGACTCACTTGGTGATATTGTGGGCCCGAGTCATGGACGCTCCCGGCACCTCGCACATCGGGGATATGACGGAGCTTCTCCTTGCAGCCTAGGGTCGCGATGGACGAAATGCCGAGGTGACTCAATTGGCCGCCAGGTGTCCCCTTTGGATGGACGGCTGAGACTGCTCCTCGATATTGTGGGCTCACCTTTGGGCACTTTCGGCGTTTCGAGGTTCAGGGTTTCGAAATGTGAAATGTCGAGGAGCGCTTATAGCTCGAACTCCCAAATACCGACATGGCGTGGATGCGTGCCACGCGTCCTTCAGATGGACGGCCCATATAGTATGCGTTATTATAAAAGGGGTTGTCCCCCTTTATAGGCTCGCTTGATATGACCTGGGGCTAAGACCGTGGGCTCGACGCCAAAGGTGCTTTCGACGTTTCGTCGATCGACGATTTTAACTGCAATGAACAGACACCTCCTTGACTCCCGAAACCCCGATCCCCGATACGCCGATTGGTAGCCAAATGTCCCAATTGGATCGAACGCCCCAGATTTGTCCTGAAATATGGGAGCTGTCCCTTGTGCTAAATCTCGGGCAACCTGGTAGCCCCGAAAACCCGATGACCGTCGATTAAATCTGTAGGTGGATCTTGGTCGCCGACAGCAAAACTTAGCCCGCTCGCTTGACTCGTCACTGAAAAAGGATTCTCTCGTGCTGCGCTTGGGCGCTTCCTGTGCAACCTGCAGACCTGGGTTCTTTTGCATCCAAGACAAAAATAATCGCTAACATTATTCATTCATAATAAATGGTTACATGTCTAATCTTGGTCCACACATAAGACACAAAACAAAGTTACCAACTTAATGAGAACTGTGACCTCAAAACGAGAACTCTGGCAAAAAAAACCCATATTTTTGCATAAAAAAACATGAAAATCAACCCCCAAATAAAAACGTGGTGCTACTGGTAGTATTAGTTTTTCAAACGGGTCAAAATTACAACATTTTTCAAGCATGGCCTTCAAAACTCATATAGTAGCTCAGAAAACCTTAAAATTAACACCTAAATAAAAAAGTGACGCTAACTAAAATAAAGTAAAATTTCTAAACGTTAAAATTATGAATCATTACGACCTAATTGAAACCATGGTTTTGACAATAGATCCCTATGCCAAAAAAAACCCTAAATTGAATACAAAATGGTCACTTTATAATTTATTTACTAACTTTTTTTTTCTTAAATTTACATTGAAAAATAAATAAATAAAAATGAGAAAATCTTCAC
>JASDQU010278005.1:0-14884 GCA_032191745.1 Picea mariana | reverse complement strand
TTGCATTAATTGTTATCTTGTTGTTATTTGCTTGATCCTTGAAACCCTAGGGAGTCTACACACAAGTAGGTTGAGGCTTCATGTCCCCATGAGTAAAGCTTTAAGCCATTTGATTTGAGAAGGTTTAGCCTAGCCATAGCTACACTAGCCATCTCTTGTCTTGAGCTAGTTTTAAACATAAATTGAAGAAAGAAGGCGTCCTAGGCCTAATTGATTTTACACCTAGGGTTTACTTCTAGGGTTTTGAAAAGCCTTGCCATAGCAACACTTTTCAGCCATAGATTTATGTTTCTAAGCTAGCTGTTTTGCCAAGAAAGTCTTAAGGAAAGGAGTGAAAGTTCTAGGCCTAGCTTTAGCTACACTTAGGTAATTCTTTCCTTCTTAGGGTTTAGGGTTGGTGGCCTTGCCATAGCAACACCATCAATCCCTAGCTCTCTTGTCTTTAAGTTTGAGTCCTTCCTAAACCATTAGTCACATCTCCATTGACTCCATTAACCCAAGGCACTAGTCAAGAAACCCTTGCTTGAGCTTGTTATGCCTTAAATTCTCTCAAACTATCTCTAAATTGCAACCCTAACTAACCTAGCGTCTAACCCTAGCTAGTTTTAAGACTAACCCTAAGCTGATAACGTTTGGCCTTATTTTAAATTTGCTTGGATAGAAAGGTGCGGCCTTGTTATCTCTTCATAGCCGTGGAGTTGTTTTACCCTTTTGCTGGTTGATTTTGACAAAACGTTGCTCCTTGGCTAGCTAACCTGCAGACAACAAAAGTTATATAGAGGTGACGTCATACCCTGTTAAAACTCTTGCTTGGACCTTAACGTTTTGACTTTGTCATCCTCCTTTGATTGGTTTTGAGCTATAGATTACATTTGTGAGCTGTTTTGGTAAAACGTTGTGCTCTCTTTCCTTTCAAATTGACTTATTGATAAAGCTTGACGTCACTCTTGTAGCATAATTTATATAGGTGACGCAGCAATATATTGTATATGAGCTGATTTGACATGTTTATTGCATTAATGATATGATACAAGGTCTAATTTTGAAACATTGAATGCTTTTGTCTCTTTATGCACTTATTGGTGAAGTGATATAACTCTTTGACTTTGATAGGCCATCATTGACTTCGTCAATAATAGCATATATACATTTGCTCATATATATGATAAGGATAGTCATTGGTTTTATGAAGTACTAACCCACTGCAGGCACATATTCTAGTCTTCTTTGTTTTGTCTCGCAAACAGGTGCATCATCAGTGGATTTCTTTCCGTGACTATCTCTTTTGGGCAGCAATCTGTGAAAGGGAACTTCTTTGACCAAGTCCTTTATCCTTTAGCCTTTCTTTAATCCAGATTGCCTAGGGACGTCTCCCTTGGACTAGCCCTCCTAAATAGAAAGAGCCCCCCATCGAGGTGACAGTGGGTGGGGAAGCTCCTGTTACGCCGGTTTCAAGCCCCGACTCAAGCTCTTAGACCTTTCCTACAAACCGTGCGATAACAGGTTGCATGGCCAAGAGAAAGGGGGTCTCATCACGAGCCATCCTTCTCATTTCTGTGAAAGTACTTGTGGGTAATGCTGCCACCACTGGTCACCACGCTAGGACAGTGTCCCCTGATTAGCTTCTTGAAGAAAAAACAATAAGAATAAAAGAATAAAAGGCATGAATGGGCTTGGAAAAAATTGCATCCAGGACAAGTGCAGCTTGCCTTCTACAAAGGCACACACAGGTAAAACTTTGCATTCCCTTGCTCTCACTGCACCCATTGTCAGGACATCCCTTATCCACATCACCCCACTTACATGGCTTAGATGGAGTCTTTTCCAGGAACTTTCCTTTTCCAGTGGACACTAGCCCAATAGGACATCCTGTCACTTTCCCCAAACTTGTATTGCAGGCTTGTATAATGTCTTTGAGTTTTTAATTGGGGGTAATAGGGGTTTTATGCACATGTTTAATAATATTGATGACGAGTTGTGATTGACATTGCTATGATCCCTGTGACTTATGAGCCCATGGAGGGCGTAGCTGTTGATGTGCAGGATCATGCTCGACGGACAGGTACCATGTTGGACAGGTACACATGGGGAGATGATCAGTTCGGACCTCCATGGGGTAAAAGAGCCCACCAAATGGATGTTGAGACCTCGGCAGGGGGCAGAGACAGGACATAGGGGTTTGCACATGAGAGAAGGAGGATGTCTTGCAGAGGCACCATGACAGAGCTTGACCTAGGGGGGTTGTGCCCTTTTTAGTGGAACGTTGGCCTTGGAAGGCCTAAGACGTCACCCATGAGGTCCATGACGTCATCCTTGCTTCATGGATGTTTTGGCAGATGGACAGGGCAGTTTGGCACATGTGGCAGCTTGGAGAAGCCCAAAGAGGGCTAATGTTTTGCTCCTGGAGGTTACCTTTTCCCTAGAAGGGGCTAACATCACCCTAGAAAGGGGATGATGTCCTTCTGTTGCTTGATTAGGGTTTTAATTTGACATTTTAATGTAAAACAATATGATTTTAGTATTTTGGGCTTGTCGGCCTTTTTATGACCTAAAAAGTGAAATTAGGTCATGGTACTGTATAAATTGAGGGTTTTTACCTTCATTTTTTCATCATCTTTCACTCACTCATTAGTGAGGTCTGAAATTTGTGCTATCTTTGGAGTATTTGGCTAAAATTATGAGGCGCACTTGTTGAAGGAAGTCTTTTCATGGCATTTTTAGCATTTCTCTTGGTGGAAGGTATTACAACTAGGGTTTGCTATATGATTTCTTGGTTAAATGTAAGTGAGTTTCTGCAAAACTTCTTAATTGAATGGTTGTAGTATTGCTTTTCTTGCATTTATGGTTATAATTTGCTGAATAAAACCCTAGGTGACAAGCACACATTGAAGGTTCTTGTCTCATGTCCCTACCAAGGTATTTTAAGCCATTTTATTTGCTGGAGTGAGATAGAGCTTTGCCTTAGCAACACTCTTTTCTTTCTTTCTAGCCCTTGTTGAAGAGGATTGAGCCTTGCCATAGCAACACTCCATCCATCGTCTTCCACGCTAGCCTTTTTTCTTATTTGTTGCGCTAAGAAGGAGAAAACGCATCAAGGCCTAGTTCCCCTATACCTTGGTGAGCCGATTTTCCCTAGGGTTTGCCTAGTAAAGCCTTGCCATAGCAACACGTTACTTGCAAACCTTCTTGTCTTAGTTTTATGTAATCTTTCGAGCTAGCCGTTTTGCTATTGAGCTACGGAAGGAGGAGAGACCACTGAGGCCTAGTTCCCCTACACCAAAGTGAGCCTCTCTCACCTAGGGTTTCATCCTTGAGGCCTTGCCATAGAAACTCCTCAAGGTTTAACCCTCTTATCCTTAGTTTTACTATTATCACTTGATCCTTCAGCTCTTGCGTCCTCCTTTTGACTCCATATGCTCTAGGAACGTATTGTAAATTGTTGCTATTGTACAAACATTGACTTCGTCAATATTTATTGCTCAATTGCTTATTATCAGATAGTCATTGATTATATGAAGTACTAACCAAGCGAGTAAAATTGCATATATATATATATCTCGTTGCTTTGTCTCAGGCAGGTACATTTGTCTTTTTGGTTATACTTCTCTTTATTGGTTGATTAGCCGGACTATCTGCTCGATGGTGACTTGTGAGGGGGAATTTATCATTTAGCCTTCAATTCTTTGCCTTCTCAAAACCCCAGGTCACCGGGGACATCTTCCCTGGGCCTTACCTCCCTAAACAGAAATAACCTTCCTATTGAGGTGACATTGGGTGGGATTGGTTCAGTTACGCCAATTTGTCTCTTTACATCTATCTTTTATCCTAACTACAAACTGTGCGACAACATTTTGACGCCGTTGCCGGGGAACACTGAGTCAAACCTTCCTCAAGACGACACTTTTCAGTAGGCTTTGCCTCGAGAGTATTTCTTTTACAAGCTTACCTGGTGACTCCACTTAGGGTGTTTTCCCCTTATGCTTTGATGATTTCAAGCAAATTATCTGGCGACTCCACAAACCGCTAATGACGACCCGTAGTGGGCGTCGATACATACCTCCATCTACTATTATGGCCTCTACGAATCCTGTTATCCCCTTGAGTTCTCCCAATTGGTCTCACAAAGAACTTTTTGTCCCTTTGGACTTAGCCAACACCCTAGGAGGGCTGCATGATCTACCCAGTAAGGGTGACTCCTGGATACCTAGATTTTCAGGAGAATATGGATCTTGTGGCAACTCTCATTGGACCAAGTTTTGTGAAGCGTTCCAATTTCACCAATCCGGACAAGAACACCATGATGTATTTACAAGGCTCTTTGTGAGTTCACTCACTGGAAGTGCCAGAAAATGGATTAACAAACTCCCAAAAGGAAGCATCAAAACCCCTGAAGAGCTTGAACAAATCTTCAAGAAAAGTTGGTGTGAAAAGGAAAGCATGGATTCCCTTTACTTTCAATTCCTCGAAGCCTGCAAACAAACAAACGAAGACGTTAGGGGATTCAATGACAGGTTCAATACTCTTATTCACAAGCTTGAGCCCAATTTCCTACCCAAGAGCATGATTCTCCAACATTACCTCGTTTCCTTTGAAGGGATCTTACAACTCACCCTCAAGAATCGTTTCCCTGCAAACCTAGAAGAAGCTCAAGACGTTGCCTGCCAAATAGAAGAGAACCTCAAGTTCAACAACCTCACCCATCAGGTCAACCTTTTGAACAATGACAACATCTGGGCAGTGAATAAGGAAAGCATGGAAGGGCTAGAGCTTAACCTCCTGGAAACTCTAGAATTGGGAAACAATGCTCCTCGTGGGAAATGGAGCACAGGTTTCTCAAACACGAAAGATGTCTTAAACTTCTCAAGACAACATGAACCATCCGAGGGTTTAGGTATGGCTTCTCATAAAAAACCTAATTTTGAAGATTCCTTATTTATCTTGACCACACCAAGTTTGGAAAATCAATATATGAGTGAGCCCAGATTTGAATACTTTGGCCAAACCAATGAGGACTCAGAAATAAAGTCTCAAGAGCCCCAGGTGCATACTAACAATCAAACTAACTTGAGCACTAACATGTCCTATATCTTGCAAAGGGTTAAAAGGATTCGTGAAATGTTGGAAATCCCTTTTCTAACAAAGCAAAATCTAGATGACCAATTATCGTTCGAAGAAACTTCCACACTCTTACAAACTGGTTATCTCGAGCAGATGAACAAGCATCCTTTTCATTGTTAATAGATGATCTTGGACCTAGTGACTACAACTCAGTAGACCCATGCTTGTTTCAAGGTTGGCCTACTCTTCCCTTAACATAAGATGATACAAATTGGGGTGATTGTCTTGATGATGCCTCTGACATATCTGAGGATTGGGAGGATTATTGTCCTACATAGAGAGACGACCATTCAATCAAGAAAGGAGTGGGTTTCGTTAAATGGGAAGAAAATGTTTTCGGGGCTATGGAAGTCCATGACCAAATAAACAACGTAGGCTGTGTTATAGAAGGCCTCTAGATTTGTCTCAACATCACTACTGAAGAACACCAAGAAGAGATGAAACAGGCGGCCAGGAAGGCTAGAATGGAAATAATAAACAATTTGGACCCGGAGTGAAGGGAGAAGTTGGCGAAACGAGAATTTCAAGTATATAGGCAAAAGAAATTAGACCAACCTACCCTTACCATTCCTACAATGACTCAAACAAAGCCTTCACCTTCGAACCTTCCTCCTCCTGAAGCACCCAAAACCGAAAGGGCAGACTTGAACTTTGACTTCGAAGGGGCATTATCCAAGATGCACGTAACCATCCCTCTGAAAGAAGTCATTAAGGTACCATCTATCAAAGAAAGATTTTATAAATTCTTCAAAGGATTAGATGGACCTATGGACCCTCCTATTATGTTACAAGTTGATCACTTTAGGGTCCAGTCTAATGAACACCTGCCCTTCTTCATGACCTTGCTAATGAACAATAAAAGCCTCAACAATTGCATGTTAGATTCAGGGGCCAGTGCCAACATGATGTCTCTCAAGGTCATGCAACAATTCGGCCTGGAAGTCACACGACCTTACAGAAATGTGTGTGGCTTCGAGTCCAAAGCCATACCCACACATGGAGTAGTTGAAAATGTGGAAGTTCGCCTTAAAGAGTACCCTGAAAAAGTAATCCACATTGACATAGTAATCGTAGACGTCCTAGATGTGTGGGGGATGTTGTTGTCTAGGAAGTTTGCCTCGATGTTGGGTGGCACCCTTGAAATGGACCTCACTTATGTGAATTTACCTTTGAAAAATGGAATAATAGGCTGTCTCCCAAATGTGCCAGTAACCGGAACCCATGTGCAAGAGAATAGTCACCCCGTCAAGGATAACAAAGCACACGAGCAAGTCATGGGAAATCTTCCTAAATTTTTTCCTAAGGATGTGCCCTTTGCAAAGAAGGAAGATCAGATACAATGGCCCACGAGAGAAGGATACCAACAACTCCAAGACAAATATAAAGACAAGGAAGCTGGGACCGTGAGGTTGCAAAAAACAGGAGAGAGTGACATACTGATTCAACCTTCCCAGCAAGAAGTCTTTACAGCAGAATCCCACCCTCCTCCCTCTACACAATACACCAGGGTTGTTCAGGGAATGACCAAATTCAAAATCAGGGAGTACATGGAGGGGGATGTAGTATGGATGTGGGATACCAACAAAAGGGAGCCTACTAATGTCAAAGGAAGTATTCAATTTTGGCTTGGACCTTTCAAAGTTGGAAGAAAGTCGGTTAATGATTCTTATTACCTGTCTACTCTCGAAGGACAGAGACGCCCAGTACCGGTCAGCGGGCGCCTCCTCAAATGCCACCAAAGTGGGGGAACCTGACTCTGCAGGTAAGTAGGTAGGCATTTGCATTCATTGTATATACTGTTGCATTGCATGCTAGGTTAGTTTGCTTTTACATTCACACTTATGATTGCTTTATTTCAGTCTTATATATATATATATATGCTGGGGAGGTATCACCACCCCAATCAGTTACTAATATTGCTATTGAGATCAAGAAGGTAAACGGGTTATGCTAGAGATGCTGAGGTTCTCATGCGCTCTACTGTGAGCACATGTCCCCGAGTTGGAGCTAGATGTTATCCCCCACTTTTAGGGATAACTAGGAGATCATGTCTCGAGGCCCACAGGTCCTAGACATGTAGTACCGAGAGCCGGATCGACTTTAGCATGGCCCAGGAGGGCCCATCTTTTCTCCCTTTTAGCTCCTCTACTTTGTCAGCAGCAGCAACATCCATCACCATCGGCTTATTCTTTTATCAGAGATGGTTCTTGCTCCACGAGGTAATGAGTCCAAGTATCATGGTATGTGTCACTCTGATCCTCAAAACCTTTGAATATGTGCATTTAATTCCTTTTGCTTCTAACAAATGCTTGGATCTTATACTTGCCCACTTGACCATGTCTGGGGGGATTGGCAGGATGCCCTAGTAAGCTTGTGTCCGTAGGTTTTGGTTTGCCACTAGGGGGATTTTTGAGAAGCCATCGTCCGCTCCCGTCATAGCATCACTTTTTCATCTTGCTTCCCGCTCATCTTTCCCATTACACATGTCCAGGCACTGGGTTGACCTATCATTTGAGGATTGCACCTTACCTCGTGGGAAGAAGGGGCTAAAGGCCCAGAAGGTAAAAGCAAGCTGGCAAAAGATAAAAGCCTAAAAATAAACCTCGAGATGCTTCGCCCAGGGATCCCCGAGAAATCAGTAAAAAGCTTCTCAACAAGAAACAAGAGGGACCCAATAAAAACAATAAAATAAGACCTAGTCAGAGGATAGGGGGTCTCTTCACGAGCCAACCTATTAGGTCCATGGGTGCCTAGCAGTATGACACTACTAGCAGTTGGTTACCACACCAGGGTAGTGACTCTTGGTTGCATGGCCAAGAGAAAGGGGGTCTCATCACGAGCCAACCTTCTCATTTCTGTGAAAGTACTTGTGGGTAATGCTGCCACCACTGGTCACCACGCCAGGGCAGTGTCCCTTGATTAGGTTCTTGAAGAAAAAACAATAAGAATAAAAGAATAAAAGGCATGAATGGGCTTGGAAAAAATTGCATCCAGGACAGGTGCAGCTCGCCTTCTACAAAGGCACCCACAGGTAAAACTTTGCATTCCCTTGCTCTCACTGCACCCATTGTCAGGACATCCCTTATCCACATCACCCCACTTACATGGCTTAGATGGAGTCTTTTCCGGGAACTTTACTTTTCTAGTGGACACTAGCCCAATAGGACGCCCTGTCACTTTCCCCAAACTTGTATTGCAGGCTTGTATAATGTCTTTGAGTTTTTAATTGGGGGTAATAGGGGTTTTATGCACATGTTTAATAATATTGATGATGAGTTGTGATTGACATTGCTATGATCCCTGTGACTTATGAGCCCATGGAGGGCGTAGCTGTTGATGTGCAGGATCATGCCCGACGGACAGGTACCATGTTGGACATGTACACATGGGGAGATGATCAGTTCAGACCTCCATGGGGCTGAAGAGCCCAACATATGGATGCTGAGACCTCGGCAGGGGGCAAAGACAGTACAGAGGGGTTTGCATAGGAGAGAAGGAGGACGTCTTGCAGAGGCATCGCGACAGAGCTTGACCTAGGGGGGTTGTGCCCTTTTTAGTGGAATGTTGGCCTTGGAAGGCCTAGGATGTCACCCATGAGGTCCATGACGTCATCCTTCTTGTCTTAGTTTGGCACGTGTGGCAGCTTGGAGAAGCCCAAAGAGGGCTAATGTTTTGCTCCTGGAGGTTGCATTTGCCCTAGAAGGGGCTAACGCTACCCTAGAAAGGGGATGACGTCCTTCTGTTGCTTGATTAGGGTTTTAATTTGACATTTTATTGTAAAACAATATGATTTTAGTATTTTGGCCTTGTTGGCCTTTAGGCTTTTTATGACCTAAAAAGTGAAATTAGGTCATGGTACTGTATAAATTGAGGGTTTTTACCTTCATTTTTTCATCATCTTTCACTCACTCATTAGTGAGGTCTGAAATTTGCGCTATCTTTGGAGTATTTGGCTGAAATTGTGAGGCACACTTGTTGAAGGAAGTCTTTTCTTGGCATTTTTGGCATTTCTCTTGGTGGAAGGTGTTACAACTAGGGTTTGCTATATGATTTCTTGGTTAAATGTAAGTGAATTTCTGCAAAAATTCTTAATTGAATGGTTGTAGTATTGTTTTTCTTGCATTTATGGTTATAATTTGCTGAATAAAACCCTAGGTGACAAGCACACATTGAAGGTCCTTGTCTCATATCCCTACCAAGGTATTTTAAGCCATTTTATTTGTTGGAGTGAGATAGAGCCTTGCCTTAGCAACACTCTTTTCTTTCTTTGTAGCCCTTGTTGAAGAGGATTGAGCCTTTCCATAGAAACACTCCATCCATCTTCTTCCATGCTAGCCGTTTTTCTTATTTGTTGAGCTAAGAAGGAGAAAATGCATCAAGGCCTAGTTCCCCTACACCTTGGTGAGCCAATTTTCCCTAGGGTTTGCCTAGTAAAGCCTTGCCATAGCAACACGTTACTTGCAAAGTTCAAACCTTCTTGTCTTAGTTTTATGCAACCTTTTGAGCTAGCTGTTTTGCCATTGAGCTAAGGAAGGAGGAGAGAGCACTGAGGCCTAGTTCCCCTACACCAAAGTGAGCCTCTCTTCCTTGGTGTTTCATCCTTGAGGCCTTGCCATAGCAACACCTCAAGGTTTAACCCTCTTGTCCTTAGTCTTACTATTATCACTCGATCCTTCAGCTCTTGCGTCCTCCTTTTGACTCCATATGTCCTAGGAACGCACTGATCTAAGCCCTAGTGTGATCTCAAAACAACTTCTAATACTTTGAACAAACCCTAACTTTACTAACCCTAGCCTAAGACTAATCTTCTAACCCTATTTGCTGCCGTCATCTTTTGCTATAAACACCTTTGTGCAACTATCATTTTACTTTAAGCAATTGAATGGTTGGTTAAGGCATTATCTAATGAAGTGCTAATTTGTTACCTTGAATGCCAAGTTTCTTTAACATTTATTGAAGAAGTGATATTGTAAATTGTTTCTATTGTACAAACATTGACTTCGTCAATATTTTTTGCTCAATTGCTTATTATCAGATAGTCATTGATTATATGAAGTACTAACCAAGCGTGTAAGATTGCATATATATATATATATCTCGTTGCTTTGTCTCAGGCAGGTACATCTCTCTTTTTGGTTATACTTCTCTTTATTGGCTGATTAGCCGGACTATTTGCTCGGTGGTGACTTGTGAGGGGGAATTTATCATTTAGCCTTCAATCCTTTGCCTTCTCAAAACCCGAGGTCACCGGGGACGTCTCCCCCGGGCCTCACCTCCCTAAAGAGAATGAACCTTCCTATTGAGGTGACATTGGGTGGGATTGGTTCAGTTACGCCAGTTTGTCTCTTTACATCTATCTTTTATCCTAACTACAAACTGTGCGACAACAGGGGCCAATTTCTCATCAACTCCTCCTCCTTGCTTGTTGGATCTGGACTCTTCCCGAGTCTCCTCCTGAATACTGTCGTCCCATAGTCTCTGCCAGTCTGGGATGTTCTCTTGTGCACAAATCCGTTTGACAAACAATTCCCATGACTTGGTGAACCCGTTCAGAGCTATATTCACTAGCTCTGCATCCAAGATCTTCTCTCCAACAACTGCAAGCTGATCATAGATCTTTCTGATCCTCGGAAGGTAATTAGTAACATTATTGGATCAGTTCATCCGACAATATCTAAGCTTGTTCTTCAAGTCCATTTTTTGGTTCAGGTTGTCACTCTGAAAGAGACCAACTAGGGAATCAAACATGTCCTTTTCTTTGGTCTTTTCTGCTACATACGGGATTAGGTGATCTTTTACAGCATCTAGAATCACCCTTTCTGCCTTTATGTCCTTCTTCTCTTGTCCTGCTTGATCTGCAGGATCTACTGGCACTGGAAGGACTTTAGCTACATTCTCCCACAAGTCTTGCTCTTTTAAGAGCAAGGTGACTCTTGCCTTCTATGGCAAGAAATTCGAAACCCCGTCAAGCATGTCCTCGAACCTGAGATTACTAGCCATAATTGTTTGAATCTTCAAACACACTGTGAATCTGATGCTGAGGCCTTCGGATCTGATAGATTTGCACTCAACAACTGTGGATCTGTTTTTCTCTCAGAGCAATGGCTTTGATACCAGGTTAATTTCTTTCAAACCAGTGCCTAGATAAATAAGATCAGATCTGATTTATACTACTGGAATTATTTAGCCATTTAATGCAGCGGAAAACTAGAAAAACAGTTCACAAAATTCAAATAAACAATGGTTTTTTGCTCTTCAGATCTGTTCATCATTCAAATAATTTCAGAATTACAAGAGCTCCTGTACTTGGGAAAATGACTCTGAGAAAGAAAACCACAAACCCACTACAAACTTTATTAAATCACAGTGCCTCGATCTATGTGTAGTCTATCTGATGAGGCTGTTTGTACGTATCTGCTGTACGACCGATCTGTTGTATTTAATTTCTGCGGCTCACATGTGCGGCCAGTTTGTTGCTGCTCGTCTATTGTACGGATCCATATGACTGTACGAATCTGCTGTACAACCTTGTTCTTGCTGCCTTGGTTTGTGTGCAGCTGTTCTTCTAACCTCGATTTGTGTGGTGCTGTTGCTGCCCTGTTTTCTCCTTGCCAAATTACTCAAACACTGTGAATAATTAATGTGTTTTGACTCTTCGCTTTGTTGTCTTTTTATAACATCGAGTTGGTTCAAATCCCTAGTCTCAACGGACGATATTAAATCTCACTGTCTCGTTAGATCAATGGCTGACGTTTAATTTAAGTCTCTAGTGCCAAAACTTAGGCACTTTATTAAATTAAAGTCACTTTATAAAAAGACGTTCACTTTATTAATTAATTAATAAAGTGAACTCCGAAAAAGCATAGGAGTCATTAAATGACGATTTCCATAAGTTAGACACTCCTTGTGGAAATACCTGCCTGAGCTACAGTCATCAACACTATGTACATATGGTCCCATGCTCTTAGGGATAAGTGCCCTCCTCCAAGTATATCGTGTTCGCCTTCCTAGGCAAGTACCTCTTCTAATCAAGCATCTGACTCTTCCATTTTGTGCACCCAATGGGTTAGTCATCATGCCACCTAGGATAACAACCTCCTAGGTAAGTGTGCTATGCTAGCACACTATCTAAGGTCAAACATCCACTCAAATTGAGTTATCCATATGGACATCAAGCATCACCAAGGAACTAGGAGATGCCCTAGCTTGGTGAAAATAGTTTTGGAGCAACTCCAAAAGCTAATAGTTCTCAACATTGCTTAATGTCAAATAGTTTTTGTTCATGTTGTGAATGACACTATTTCTGTGCCAACTCCTCTTGAGTTGAGGAACTTGCCACCTGAGAGTATACATATGGTAAACACTCTAAGTTGCGGCCTTCAAAACTATGAACTGTTCACCATTAGGATCCTTCACTCATGTCTATTTTTGCATCACTAGGTCCAAATTCACATTGTCCATGAACAAAGGATACACTATCAATGCTTTGTCAATTATTCCTCTTCATGTGCAAACACGTGCACACACTATATCAACCACATCCCATCCCCATATCACTAAATGGCACCCTTTTCTTTGTCCTTCTTTCAACATATTACTTTGGATTAAATGCATAAGCTGCCATATATAGAGGTGTGTTGAGATGATTGCACCCAAAGAAAATCTTTCACTTTGTTTATAACTTCGACCATTGATTCTATTAGTATGTGTCTTTATTTGATTGCGCCTGTCATCATTGGTCTCATAAAGTAACATACCATGTAAGTGAAAAATTCTAGCAAAGTTGAAACTTGTTGTCCATTGGAGGAAAAGTTGTTCATGTAAAAAATAAGCTCCTAAGAAGAGAAAACCTTGCCCTCCAAGTAAAAAATGCTTTTAAAAAATGAATAATTTTATTTTTGTCCAATGAAAAACTCGTGAGGAAATCCAAGGGATGCTTCCCCTCATCCTTGGATGTCATCACTAGTAAACTCGTCACTGTAGACTAGTGTGCCTCGCATAGTGGGATTTGAATCAGACATCTACTGGCACAAAACTAGCCGAATGCCCAACAACATTAGCAACAACTTGTTGATCTAACAAACGAATAATGTTGCGATTAAGTGAAAAACTTTTTCTTCCATGGCCAAAGTAGCTAACTATCCAAAATTGGCAAAATTTTCCCATAAGCAAAAGCAATTACCTACTATTGAAAGTTTTTACACACGATGTGCTTACAATCCTCATTGAAGTGAAAGTTCAAAAATGAAGTGTGAAAATAGTATCATGTGTGTTGCTTCCTCGTCTTGCATCTCCAAGTTTTCACTATTTTTCGGGGTGTTATGGCCAACTTCTTTGTAGGTCCCATTACCTCCCAAATTGTACTTAATGATAAAATCCCTAATCCACTAGGTACAACTCAAGGGGAAAATGATAGGATGGTCATGATTATCACCTCGATAACCTATCCTCTTCACTTTAGGTCGACTCTCCTCCAACTCAAGGGGGGGTATCCCTAGTAAGATTACTAAAGCTAGGCAATGAAGAACAAGGTAAGATTAAAAACCACAAGGTTACTAAAGCAAGGAAATGAAGAACAAGGTCTCGGATGGTGAAGTAATGCTGCAAGGTTACACAGACTCTGACTGGGCGGGGAGTGCAATGGACAGGAAGAGCACATCAGGATGTTGCTTTAGTTTGGGATCAGGTATGATCTCATGGTTAGCAGAAAACAGTTGTCAATGGCACTTAGTGTAAGTTTTAAACCTGTGAAGTAAAGCAATGCATATAGATTCTAAAGCAAAACAAAATTTAATCAATGGCTCATACACAGAGTACACAGAGATTTTATACCGGAAACCCTCTACCGGGAAAACCTTTCTTATATTCATTATCGAATTTCACCATTCACCATACAATATATACAATGTTTTTAGGTATTTCGTAGATACCAAAACCCTAATGCCTTCGTCCGGGATTAATTTAGTAAACCACTAAATAGCAAAATCCGCTAAAAATAGCAAAAAGCGCCCGGGATCGTCAGACGCAGTTGTCGAACCTGATGCGCCCCCACACACACATGCAAAGAATATAACACATACCCAACATTCTCCCACTTCTTGTTTTCTTTGCATCCAGTGGTCCAGGGGATTATATAGTCAACAATCCAGGGCAACAATGCCCATTGTTACTCTACACCAGGAGAACTTTTCTGTGCTCACAGACTTTGTCAATGAATCTGCAACATTCTTCAAAGTGTCAACCTTTTCCAACAACACCACCTTTTCCTCAACCATGTCTCTCACAAAGTGATATTGAACATCAATATGCTTTGTCTTCGAATGATAAGCTGGGTTCTTTGCCAGGAAGATTGCACTTTGACTGTCACAAGCTAATCTTACTGCTTGTTGTACCAACCCAATACCTAAACACAATCTTTGTAACCATACTGCTTCCTTGCTTGCATGAGTGGCTGCTATGTATTCAGCTTCTGTACTTGAGAGTGCCACTACAACCTGTCTTTTGCTCATCCAACTGATTGCTCCTCCAAATAGGTTAAACACATACCCACTTGTAGATCTTCTGCGATCCAGATCTCCAGCTTAGTTTGCATCAACAAAGCCATGTATGTCCACCACTCTGTCCAATCCTGGTCTTCCTTGGTAGCACAATCCATAACTGGTAGTGCCACAAAGATACCTGAAGACCCTCTTTACTGCTGTCCAATGCTCCTTCCCTAGTTTTGACATATACCTGCTCAAAACTCCCACTGCATGTGCAATGTCCG
>JASDQU010277996.1:4078-14832 GCA_032191745.1 Picea mariana | reverse complement strand
CCAAGATGACTTGATGCCTCCTGAAATCCCTCAAGAGGAAGTCGAGCAGGAAACAACTCAAGAAGAAGAGTCTTCTCCAAACATCTTTGGACACTTCTCGGATAGTATCTTCCAAGCTAACTTCGAGACTGTTCACCCTTACAACACTAGGAGCAAGACAACAAACAAACCTCCTACCGAGAACACTACAACTTCACCTCCAAAGCCATCTAAATCAGTAGAAATTAAACAAAGTAATGCTGGACCTAAATTAGATTATGATGTTGTTGAAGATCTTAAAAAATTACGGGCTAACATTTCTATTTATGAGTTGTTGAAATTTCCATTTTTGTTATAGAAGATGTTGCAAAATATTTCAGACAATGGCAAGAATGGTAATTCTAATGGTAACAAGGTTGTGCAAAGCAAAGTTCCACAGAAGATTTCCACAAAAAATAATCCTGATCCTCAAGATAAAGGAAGCCTTCATGTATCGCCTGTAAATAATGTTAATAATGTAAATAACACAAATAATGTAGATAAAGTAGCATTAGAAAATGCGAGTAAGAAACCACAAGCTACAACTCTAAATACTTGTAAGAATGTACCTCCTTTACTTTTAACTTTCGAAATCTTCAACAGAAAT
Source organism: Picea mariana (assembly GCA_032191745.1). NCBI lineage: Eukaryota > Viridiplantae > Streptophyta > Pinopsida > Pinales > Pinaceae > Picea > Picea mariana. Next base: position 14,207 of record JASDQU010277996.1, on the reverse strand, counting down.
GTGCATAATTGTATGGTTGACTCAGGAGCATCATCCAATGTAATGCCCTGGTCTGTCTGCCAAAAGATTAACGCCGAAGTAGAACCATCTTCTTTGAAAATCATACAACTTGATTGAACAGATGTTAAAGTTATAGGTGAACTGAAAAAAGTATTGATTAGATTATCGTTTAATCCAAAGGTTCATCAGGCTATTGATATAATTGTGGTGGATATTCCGGAAGTGTATGGTCTGCTTTTGAGTAGAGACTGGTTGAAGCAGCTACATGGTTACTTCGCAATGGACTGGTCTCACTTATGGCTCCCCAAAAACGGTAAGCCCAACAAGATCAGGGTGAATCGTGAGCATTACCTCAAGTTCACAGTAACAGACTTGAATGACCCCAATGAACCATACATACCACCTGCTGATTCACCTGAAGTCCAAGGGATGGACACCTTCTTCGGAAATTTCATGGTTGAAGCTTCACCTATCAACCATCTGAAACAACAGTCCGAGATCGTGACATGTACGCAACCAACAGCTTCTATGCAACAGTCCTATGAGCTTGATGGAAATCAAATTTGGTCTCTATACTTCGATGTTTCCAAGTCTAAAGAAGGAGCTGGTGCAGGCTACATCATTATCGATCCGGCAGGTAACAAAACATTATTGGCTTGTAGGCTAGAATTTGAATGCACTAACAATATTGCAGAATATGAGGCTTTACTGCAAGGTCTCAGAAAAGCCTTGGACATGCACATTCAAAATCTGGTTGTATTCGGTGACTCTGAGATAGTGGTTAGGCAGGTAAGAGATTCTATACACTGTCTTTCCCCGCATCTCAAATGTTACCAGTCTGAGGTATGGAGTTTAATGAACAAATTTTCTGCTTTTAATATAAATTCCATCCCTAGATTAAATAATGCTGAAGCAGATCTACTAGCTAATGTTGCCTCTAAACTTCTTCCTGCAGAAGGCTTATCCCCAAACGCATTCTTTGTGGAGCTATTATTTTGACCATCTGTTCCTGACAATATCACAAACTGGAGAGTATTTGACGATGATCAGCAAATCATTAGCTTTCTGCACATGGAAGAAACCTTTCAAGGCACTGTGATAGATGAACAAACACACGACGACAATTTGCACGATTTTACGGTAATACCTAATCCAAAATCTCCAAAAGCTCTATCGGACATGGTAAATTTCATACCCAAATCTGTTGTTAGACTAGAAAAGTTTTATGATTTTGAAGATAAATTTAAAAAGATAGTCAATTGCAAAACCAACAGTTCCTCATTGTCTTATGAAAAAGTCAACTTAGGGACTAGTGAAAATCCTCAGTGTATCAACTTAGGCTTGGGATGTTCTAGACAAGAAAAAGATGCTTTTGTTAAATTATTTAAAGAGTTCAAGGATGTCTTTGCATGGACTTATGATGATCTTAAGACATTCGATCCTAATATTATACAGCATGTCATCCCGATGAAACCCCAAACCTTACCCTTCCAACAGAAACTGAGGAAAATGCATCCTAAACTAGAACCGACCATACAAAAAGAATTGAATAAACTCCTAAGTGCTAAAATAATTTTTCCTGTTAGACATACTCAATGGGTATCCAACCTCGTCCCAGTGCGGAAGAAAAATGGGGAAATTCGACTATGTGTCAATTTCCGAAACCTCAACAAAGCGTCTGACAAAGATAATTATCCTGTCCCTCCCATGGAACAGATTCTTCAACAAGTATCTGGTTCCGAGAGGCTATCTTTACTAGATGGTTTCTCTGGATACAACCAAGTCTTGATGTCTCTGCCAGACCAACTAAAAACTACCTTTTGTACCCCGTGGGGCACTTATGCTTATCGCAAAATGCCCTTTGGATTGATTAATTTCGGTGCTACCTTTCAAAGAGCAATGGACATTGCTTTTAGAGGCTTAATCAATCACTCTGTAGTAGTCTACTTAGATGATGTGCCCGTTTATTCAAAAAACAAAGATGATCATCTAGCTCAATTACGAGCCGTTCTGCTACGATGTCGTAAATACGGCATCTCCTTGAACCCTATGAAGTCCATCTTTGCAATAGAACAGGGTAAACTACTAGGATTCATTGTGTCTAGTGATGGAATGATTATTGGCCCCAAGAGGATCCAAGTCATCGCTAAACTTCCCCCACCTACCTCCAAAAACTCCATGCAGTCTTTCCTAGGCCAGATTAATTTCGTGAGGAGATTTGTCCCCAGTTTCTCCGAAATGGTCAGGCCTCTCCAGAACCTGATTAAGAAAGACACCCAATATCACTGGGGACCCACAGAAAACCAAGCTTTCAATGCTATAAAGAAGGCCATAATAGATGCTCCGTCTCTCATGAGCCCCGGTTTCTCTCAAGACTTTACACTCTATACTTTTGCCTCTGATCGTTCCTATGCCGCAGTCCTAACTCAGAAGAATTCCGAGAACAATGAAGTACCCATCGCCTTTATGAGCTCTGCTTTCAAAGGTGCTGAACTTAACTACCCAATAGTCAATCGGCAAGCCTACGCTGTCTTCAAGGCAGTTAAGCATTTCCGGTCATATCTTTTGAAGTCAAGGACGAAGGTCATTGTCCCCTACCCTGCCGTAAGGAACTTGTTAGTGGAAAAGGAGTTAGGAGAGAAAAGAGCCAATTGGGTCACCTCCTTGCAGGAGTATGACTTAGAAATCACTCCATCACAGATCGTGAGAGGTCAAGGGTTGTGCAAGTTGGTTGTTTATTCAGAAATAGAACAACAAGAAGATAGTGATACGTCAAACTTGGAACAACGCGATCAAAGTCTGATTTGTTGTGCGCAAAACCTCGTAAGTCCTTGGTATGACGATATTAGATTTTATCTTGAACATGGATCAACACCCTGCCACCTTGACCTAGCCAAAAGAAGAGCGTTGAGACTAAGGTCTGCCTCCTTTCATCTAGTTAATGGTATACTGTTTCGCCAGAATTTTGACGGCGTACTGATGCGTTGTCTTGAAAAGGACGAAGCAGAAAGAGTCTTGCTTGAGTTGCATGCAGGAGAAGCTGGTGGTCACTTCGGTGGCGATACCACTACTCATAAGGTTTTAAGAGCCGGTTACTACTGGCCAACACTTTTTAGGGACGCCCATTCCTTATGTCGTAAATGTATTATCTATCAGAAAGCATCGGGGCGATTGCAAAAACCAGCCTTCCCCTTGCAACCAGTTTCAGTCGATTCTCCTTTCCAGCAATGGGGCCTTGATATCATTGGTCCTATTAACCCTTCGTCCTCACAAAAGCACAAGTATATTGTGACAACCACTGATTACTTTACTCGATGGTCTGAAGCTGCCGCGCTAAGAACTGTTAACACAAGTCAGGTGATCGCTTTCCTAAAATCGAATATCATCACCCGTTTTGGCATCCCTGATTGTCTAGTCTTTGATAACACTTCATACTTTTCTTCTCTTGAGATGAGTGAGTTTTCCTTAGAGAAAGGAATAAAGCTGAAGTATTCTGCTAGTTACTACCCCCGGGAAATAGCTTAGCAGAATCAACAAACAAGAACTTGATCAAAATCATCAAGAGAATCGTGGCTGAAAATCACAAGAACTGGAACAATGCACTGCTTAATGCACTATGGGCTGATAGGGTAACACCCAAATCCGCTATAGGTAATTCCCCCTTTTTTCTCGTTTATGGCAGAGAAGCCATTATGCCACCTCACATTCTTCTTCCTTCGCTCCAATTGTCACAAAAAGTTCAAGAAGAAGATTGTCCTCCTTTAGTAAGCCGTATCAACGCTTTGATGAATCTAGAAGAAGTAAGAACCCAAGCTAAGCGTAAGTTAGATCAACATCAACAAATGATTAAAAGTTGGTTCGATTCTAATTCTGCTTCTGATAGGAATTTTGAAATAGGCGATCTCGTCTTAAAGTGGGACAAACCACACGAAGGGAAGGGTGAACATACCAAGTTTCAAAATTTGTGGCTTGGGACATTTTTGATTGCTGAAAAGTTGGGTCCTAGTTCCTTTCGATTGAAGAATCTTGAATGGCAGCTTGACACCTATCCGGTAAATGGCCAAGCCCTGAAAAGATACTTCGCTTAATTACTACCCTTGTATATTATGTAAATATTTCTTTTGTTTGCATTCTTTTCGTTTGTTTCGTTTTTGGTTTTGATTTGAATGATCAGTTTTTGTGTTTTTAAAACATATGCATGCCTGTGCACTGAGCTATTCAGACAAAGACTGTAGGAAAATCTCTTCACTGAAATAACTTCCGAAAGGTTGTACGAACATCAATGATATATTTCTGAAATTATGTTGGAAAATTTTGTTGTTTGAAAGAAGTTTACTGATTTCAATCTCTGAGCAAAGTTTGTCATGAACATCTATTATCTTTTTACGCTGTCCCTTTTCCATAAAGGAATGACTCAAAAGGATGTATCCCTATCATAGTAAGTTGTTTTAGAAATAAAACATTTCCGGAACTGGATAAAGGACAGTATCAAAAAATTCTAATGAGGTCTAAAAAAAAAAAAACATGATAAAATATCTAGATTTTTCAACGTCACCCCGCTCAGCTATACACAAAAGAAAAACAAAATAAAATTGTTAATAAGCGCTGTGGGAAGTGTTTGTAAACCTGTCGGGATACTGAACAGGTCCGATGGCAGCGGGTAAATGCAAGCATGGCGCCAAGATAACTTAGCCAGGGTACTGAACAGGCCTACTGGCAGCAAAGCAATGTCGGGTAAACGAAAATCTGAAAAATATATAAGAAACCTCTTTAAAGTCCTTTATTCTGATCTAGAACTTCTTGACAGGATACAAACGTCCGAGTGGGTTAAATGGAAACCCTGTCGAGGCTATGGACGCATGTTGGCAGCAGTGGCCATGCCAACAGTATTGAAGATTTTATCATTAATATCGTGACTTGTTGATCTTAGGACTGTTATTAGTTTTCATCTTTTAAAACATCGCTGGAAAAGATAGTAAATGATGATGTTTGTACGATTTTCTGATGGTTGTTTTTGAGTTGAATTTTTCTTTGTCGTCCTAATCTGAATTTGTTTCTTTCAACAGAGATAACTGCTTCTCCCAGTGTGTCGCCATTGTTGGCAGCCAATTCAATTTTTTTAATTGCCCTTAAAGCTGCCTACACCTATGTCTCTTGAACTTCAAATTTCTGTCGCATTTTGCAAACAGAAGACATTTTTATTTCATGCGACATTTGCAAATTGGTTTCGATTTATTTTTCACGACTGAAAGCGTGAAAACTTCCCCAACGTTATTTGGACTATCATGATCTACTCATTGATATTCTGATTGGTACTTACCTTTGGTTTATTTTTCAAACTATGTCCATTTGCCTATTATCACTCTGATTGCGCAACTTGATTTTTTATTTAATTGCTAAGGCATTGAGAATGTTGATTGATGAATTATACTTGATTATATAGGGGTCATGGTGGATTAAAAATTTTTTATATGGTATGATCCTTATTACTATAATCTCTTGACTTATCGATTTTATGAAATCTCTTGTTGCAATGTTTATAAACTTTGATTATACAACAAACGCATGGGTCACATATGAGTTTGATGTCACATTGAATGGCAGTGTTTGATTACACACATGGCGCATTGGTGAAACATTTGGATTTTACTTTGGTTTGAATTATACTATGGCGCATTGATATGTGGTTTTGGTTTTACATTGATTAATGGCACGTTGATATGATTATCCACCACTCAAAATTTCGGGTTGGCCGATTAGTATGGTTTAAACGATATGATGAGTGATTGAACAGCACTGTACTGTGCCATTAATATGCTGCATGGTGGTGATAATCCCACCACCTTCTCATGCATACATTAATTCATTCCCCTTTGAGTGCTTGTAGCTATTAGCCATAACGATTTTTGCCCCTGTGTATTGTTGTGTTCAATCCAAACCCTACCATGCACATGCACCATGGCTCCGGTCATAAGGGCTGAACCCAATGGTAGCCAAGCATTGTTGATGTTCGATGGTGCTTACAGTGACCTTGAGGAATTCATATGGCTCCCGTTCATACGAAAGTTTGATGGCTATAACTCTAGTGTGGCTCGGCAATTCACATTAACCTTTGATGGCTGCCGAGCCAAGGTTGGGGATGTGCAATTAGAAATTGATGAGCAATGTATCAGTTTAGCTACCGACCTGCCTGTTGTCGGACAGAGATGGTCAAAGAATTGCAAAGTGGAAGATGTCCCATGGACATTACTCTTCCAGTCACGAAGGGTGAGTTCTTGTGACAAGGGTTTGCCCGCAAATATGCTTAAGCAACGCTGGCACGACTTGCTCATGGTAACCAAGCAGTTCATTACCTGTGAGGGCAGGTATGGTTTTGGGTTCTTGTATCACCTTCAGCTACTGATGGTTTTCATGGGCTATGAGCTTAATATGCCTTTCTACTTGTATAGGAGTCTGTTTAAAATGTCTAAAAGGTACAAACAGAACCAGTCCAATAACAGTCTTTTTCATTTTGGGTTAATTAAAATGCTTATAGTTTGTAAGTTGGGGTTACACTGAGACTGTTGGGAGGATTTTCTTAAACGCAATAATTTTGGTGACTCGAGCCCACCACAGGTTGACAAACCTGTTCTGAGCGAGTGAAAATCAGTACCCCCTGTGCCTTACAGTGCTCTGTTACCTAAACCCCTACTTGATTCTCCTATTTCCCTACCCGGTTCTGTGACCAAACATGTCGAAGCTACTAAACCCGTGGCCAAAAGGCCTAAAGCCAAACTCACAGCCAATTCTAAAGGTAATAAGAACGCCCGATTAATCTCTCGCATGGCAAGAAACAAACTGAAAGCACCTGTCAATCCTGACCCTATCATGGTGAGTGAAGATTCTGACTCCGAGGTTGAACGTTACCTAGCAAGTGAGTATCCCTATTCTGAAGGTCTGTGTGATAAACCCGCATATGATTTTGTGAAGAACCTTCCACCTTGCTTGCAAAGTGACCCTAATTATCTTTGATTCGAGTGATCGCGAGATAGATTTGATTTGTTTTAATTTGGCTTCAATCGAATACTCTGTTGATAATCGAAGTTGTTAATGTTTTCTAAACACAGGCTATTTTTGGTATTCTAATTTTGAACACGGTCAATATCTCACTTCGAATTGGTTATTTTCTATGTGATATGATTTTGGTTAACTGTGGTGATTGTATATTCTATGTCTTCTGACCAATTCAAATACCATTCTGTTATTGCATGACCGAATTGCGAATAGATACAAATCGTAGCTGTTACACCCAACCAAATCGATTCGGACTGTTTTGTTTGACCATGTCATCAGATTGCAGCAAATATATTGTTTGAATTCGATTTGAGGAACGAAATTAACTGTATCCAGTCTCATGATTTGTTTCTATAATTAAACTTAGCCATATTCGTTTTGATTATTTACCCAGTTTATATTATGAATTCTGTTAATTCTATCACGCTCATGTCTGTTGACTGTGTGTTGATCAATAACGAAATTCGTTGGGTCGATACTCATTGAGTATGATTTCGTTTGAATACAATCAAAACAGTTTACCTATCTTTACACTTGATTGAATGATATCAATCTATTGCTATGACTATAACGAGTCAATGATGGTTACGATCATTATTTTGGTTATGGCAAAGTTTTGTGGATACTGTTATGCATGTTTCGTTTTGATCATAATCGTAATAGCCTTTCCATATTGGCATTTGATTAAAACAATATGAGTCTTATACATAGCTGTAACCAATCGATTCTGATTGTGTTCGATTATAACTATATTGATTTTGATTACATCGTATCTTATACGTTATGATTTACTTGTAATTGCATTTGGATATGAAACAGTGTGGTTATTATTTGACCCGATTTTATGGCAATTAAAAAGCAGAGCATTCTTATCCTGTTTCGATTGCATCCTTTTTGATTTGGTTTGATTTGAATGATAAATTTGCTTGAACCATTAGTAATTCGATTTTAATCTTCATTAAAAGAAAAATTAAATTGGATTCTTTTGATAAGATTTGATTCGATTTCTATCTGGTCCTGTTTGCTATTTTAGACTAGCTACAGAATTAGATGATTCTGTAGCTAAGTCTGTAGAATCAATTTTTTTTAGTGTTTTGTTACTGAAATATCTTTCTAATTTGATATTTGTGTTCTATTGCAGGTAATTTCAAATTTTCAATTGAGTTGTTGAGCAGTTAGGGGATGTTTCAAAGATTTCACTTGCATTTTATTTTCTTAGTTTAGGAGATTTTGGGATATCTCCCAGATTATGTAAAACAATTTGATATTATCCACAAGGGAGTTTTACCTTGTGAAGAGACCTATATATACTTATGATTTTTGTAATAATCATCATCCTCATTCGTGGGAGAACAAGGATATGAAGATTTAATGCAGACTGAAGCAGAATTTGGTGTTTTGTCACAGCTTTAGCTTCTCAATATATCAATATTTTGTTTCATGTGGAGTATATCAATTTGTGTATGGTTTATGACTACTTTAGCTATCTAAATCAAATGCAAATGATATAATTTTATCACTGTAATCCATATCTGATTTCTTCCAAGTGTATAAAAGACACAATAATTGTTGAATTCAGTTTGTGAATGACAGGTTTATCTTCTTCATGAATTGAATTATCATATATAAATCCTTGCATAACAGGTTTCCCTTATTGCAGGAATTTATAATCATAAGATTATTATGATTTTCTTTTATGTCTTGTTTGTCCTGTAAAACACTTCAAGAAGCAGCACAGCCAATCGTTTACGAAAAGATTACGGACTAACCGGTGCGAGTTTTCTCCTCCGACCAGCTTAGAAGTTATCATACACAGGGAAGACTTGGAGCGTTTCCAGGTCAATTAGTTTGTTGTTCATTGTTTTCATTAAGTAGTTTAATTCAGATATAAGTTTAATTAGATTTATATTACATTGTTTAATTTCAGTAAATATATTAGATTGTTTAATTTTAGTAAGTTTTATTTCTTTTTCATAAAATATAAAAAATCAAAAAGAGACTCTTGGCTGTCTTAGGGCAGAAAACACATGAGTTTTGCAGGTTTTAATTAAATCTGTAGGCTGTTTATAATGTACATTTGTGAATAAGTAACATTGTAGCTGATAATTAGATAGTTGATTTGAGTTATTATAATAGTAATTAGTAGATTGTATATAATAGTTAGAATAGTTATATTTAGTTTTAGTTTAATTTAACAGTCTGTTTTAATTAGATCAGTGTGTTAGTTTCTTGTATTTTTAGTTAGTTTGTTTCATTAGTTTTAGTTGATTTTAGTTTGTTTTATTAGTTTTATTTAGTGTTAGTTTGTTTAGATTACTTAGCTCAGATCAATTCTCTCTTTGGTTTTGTTAAAAGACCTTAGAGAGGCCAACGGAGCCCTTAAACTCGCCAGGGTGGTCCATTCCAAACGGCTTGGGTTATTTAGACAACCCCGGACCGGTTCCACTCTCCCAGTTGACAGATAGTCATTTTCGCCCATCAACAAGTAGCTAGATAGGGATGATAGAGCGTTCGGGAGATACTGAGGGGTTTATTTGGGCCCAACTTACATTATTCATCATCAGGATCCATTCCGCACAACTTGGCTTTGGTTTCATTGCATTTTGACGATTTTCGTAATTTTGAGTTATTATGGGTCATATCTTAATTAAATTCACTAAGGTCATAATGGGCATATTAGTTGGAGAAACCTTTTAGTGTGATAGCTCATTGGAATTGGGAAGAAGAGCACTAGAGGATAAGATGGTGAGAAGTGACTTTCAGTGGCTGGAGAAGCCATAAGGATGGATAAATCACTTTTTAGAGGTAAATGGCTAATTAATTAATTAATTAAGTGATTTAATCATGGAATAATAAGATAAAGTAAAAGTCACCTGGAGGGAAGAAGTCAACAGTGAATTAGGGTTTCAGTAGTGATTTAGGGTTTTGGAAGTCAATAGTGAATTAGGGTTTCAGCAGGGATTTAGGGTTTTGGAAAGCTATAAAGGAAGGGTCAGTGACCTAATTCATCATTATGTAGATTATGACTTGTCATTAAGGAGAGAGGCACATCTTAGGAGAGATAGTTCAGTGGATT
>JASDQU010277995.1:2546-14885 GCA_032191745.1 Picea mariana | reverse complement strand
AATTTAGTCGGCTTGACTTCCAGATCGAATTCTTGTATTTTAGCAAGCCATCGCCCTCTTTTTCCGTCATTGTTCGGCTGTACCAATATGTCTTTTACAGCACTGGTGGGCACATATGCGATTATTTTTTAATGTAGCACATAGGTTCTAAATGCTTTCAATGCCTTTACCATCGCGTATGCTTGTTTTTCCATTATGTCATATTTCAGTTCTGCATCTCTGAGGCTTTTGCTAAAAAATGTTATTGGTTGTTCGAACCCCTCTTCATTTTTCTTCAAGAGTACCACGACGATGGTATGTTTAGAAGCAAAAGAGAAGATGAGAAAATCCTTCAGATAATCCAGACTTGCTAACACAGGTGCCTCGCTTATAATTTTTTAATATGCGCAAAAGATTCTCTGGCCTCGGTGGTCCAATTTACCCCACTGTCCTTCTTCAACATTCCTGTAATCAGTTTGACGATTTCAGCGAAATTGGGAATGAACCTTCGTAAAAAATTTATCTTTCCTAAGAATGATTGAATTTATTTTATATTTCTTGGGATAGTGATAGTATCTATCGCTTCAATCCTCTTAGGATCAATCCTGATTCCTTCCTTAGATACGACATGGCCTAGAAGCTTACCTTCCTGCATAGCGAAATGTGATTTTTTTGGGTTCAGGGATAGGCCAAACCTGCGGCACTTTTCGAAAGTCTATTTTAGATGCATCAAGTGTTCTTCGTCAGTTTTAGAGAAAACTGTCAAATCGTCGAGGTAAATAACTACGAACTTGTCCCTTTCTCCCACGAAAGCGATGTCCATAGCTCGCTGGAGAGTGGCCCCTACATTCATCAAACCAAAAGGCATTTTGTCATACATGAAAGTACCCCATGGCGTGGTGAAAGCAGTTTTTTCCCTATCTTGTGCATTCATAGCGATCTGATTATAACCAGAGAAACCATCTATCATAAACATTCAATTATCTCTGACAACCTTTTCTAAAACATGGTCCACCTTGGGCAACGGGTAATTATCTTTGAGAGACGACTTGTTTAAGTTTCAGAAATCCACACACAGTCTGATTTCCCCGTTCTTTTTCCTGACTGGGACTAGGTTAGCTACCCAGTCCGAGTATCTCAAAGGTACTATTATTTTTGCATCCAATATTTTTTTAACTTCCTTTTCTATCACTGGTAATAGAATGGGGTTAATTTGCCTAATCTTTTTCCTAAACGGTTTGACCCCAGGCTTCAAGGGTATCTTGTGATCAATAATGGAAGTGTCATACGTTTTCAAGTCATCATAGGACCAGGCGAAAACATCTTTATATTGTCTGAGCAAGTCTTTATACTTAACTTTCACTTTAGGAGGGAGGAACTTTGATATTTTTACCATCCGGGGTTATTTTTCGGTCCCTATATCACAGTCCTCGACCTCTTCTGGTTGGGGTTGCAAAGTGGACTTCACAGGTACATCGTTTTGATCAAAAAGTCTTTCCAAAGGAATCAATCCTTTGGGAATCTGATTGCTTTTAAGGACCATCATACGATGATCCGCATTTTTTTCTCGGAAGACTTCAGGTTCCTCTCCTTCTTGCATGATCCACCTGGAGTCATTCTAATTTTCTTGGTCAGCGTGAGTATCTGAGAATTCACCTACTGCTGTAAGGAATTTCTCAATTTGTTCATCATCTTCAAAGACTTTCCAGTGTCGGATATTGTCTGGTATGGAGGGTTTGTATCTGATTTCAATGTGATACTTCAGTTTGAAGGTCATGGGAGGAGAGAAGGTTGAAGCTGCCTTTGCCAATGCATCAGCATGTAGATTCTCTGAGCGAGGGATAAAATGGATATTCACAGATGAGAAAAAAAATTCCATGAGATCCCAAGCACAATTTATATACGCCCTTAGTCTGGGATGCCTAGCCAGGTACTGTCGGTTTACTTGTTTTACTATTAATTCCACATCACCATATACCTCCAAGTTTTTTATATTTAGCTTTTTGGCAGCCTCTAATCCTAAGATCAATGCTTCATACTCGCATATGTTATTAGTGTAATCTATGTCCCACTGCAAATGATAGGAGAAAGGAACAATGAACTTACCTTCAGGTGCTACCAAAAGTACTCCAGCACCTGCCCCTTCAGAAGACGAAGCACCGTCAAAATACATTTTCCAGACACCAGTATTACATAGTTCTTCTATCATGGGGTTTGACTCTTCTTGCTTAGCATCGATTTCCTCCAGGTAACCATCCAGACCATCATCAAATGACAAGATGCAATTTCCCAGGTCTTGGTCTGCAATGTAAATAGGGAAGTTGTGCGGGTTTTGAGGATCGCTGACCGTATACGCTAATCTTTTTTCTCTGCATAAACGAGTGAAATGGACACCGAACACAGGGATTGTGGCATAAGTCATGTCTAACTGAAGAGAAACCCCCAACTTGGCCCCCCATGACCTGGATAACAGCATGCCATACTTAGGGGGAATATCTGCGATAACCACATCCATCAGGATACTCTTAACCGGGACCTGCGCCAGGGTGACTACCAGATCCTTTATCATCCCCATGCATTTAACCTTTCTCAAGTCAAAAGAGTAAAGATTTCCATACGGTCTTATGATCTGGAGCCCCAGTTTCTCCATTATAATCTTGGGCATAACATTATGGGAAGCTCCGGAGTCCAACATACAATTATGCAGCAACTGATCATATACGTTCAGAGTGATATAAAAGGGAGCGATGTTGTCATTGGACCCTTAAAAATGGGGACCAAAAGTGATGTTAGGTCTATCATCTTCCAAGTTTATAACATCAGAGTGGCTTTATAGTTCGGAGACACCTATCATTTTGGTAATTTGCTTGCGATAAACAGGGTTTTTCGCTAATTCCACCAAAGGGATTGGTATCTTAATTTTGTTTAACTCATTTTCAAAACTGAAAGCTCCACTCACCTTATCTATTTCTCTGGTTGGGACCTCTGAATTCTTCTTTTCTGACCTATTTGTCTGGACAGCTTTATCATTCATGGTCCTAGTTGAAGATGTAGCTTTATTTACGGGTTCGGTCTCCTATGTTTGAGCTTCAACTTTTTCCATCTCGGGCTCTTGAGTGCTTACTCTTCTAGTTTTGTTGTTGGGTAATGGGGTATCGTCTGAAGGAGGCTCATAAGCTTGGCCTATTTGAAGGATTTTCTTTGGTTGAGTCATGGAGGTGCGCTTATTCTTAGATCTTAGATTGTACTTTGGTTGAAAATCAGCCATCATTATCTCAGCTTCTGATTGAGATTCACAGATCTCGGTCTGATTACCCTCCTCACTCTCATTTGACGGTTGCGGCGTATTTAGAGATTTTTCATAGTCTTCACGAGTCAGATATGGTTGATTACAGTCATCCCCGAAGTTCGTGACATCATTATCCGAATCCTCGTAGTCTTGAAAATCATTAGCTCCTATAAAATTTTCATTCTTCAAGGGAGCTTGTATTTTTTGGTCTTCATTTTTTATTTGTCTTTGTTGGTTCGGGGGGTTTGGGTTCCTCTTGAACTCTTTTTTGGGGTAAGAGTCAGCCTTGTGTTGTTCGAGTTCCATAGAGATATTTTATTTGATAACTCTTTAATAACTCTAGCCATATCGTCCACCCTATCGTCGGAGGATCTATTGGACCCTGAAGGGCTAGCTTGTTCTCTAAAGCGCTTGGTCTCTCAGTTTCCAGTCTCTACTCTAACCTTAAGTTTACCCAAAGCCATCATATTAGCTTCTATTTCTACTGCATCGTCCTGCATATGGTTTAAGGTGGCTCCCCTTCGCTCTTGCAGAAGTAGTGCGAAATCTGGCTCGAAAGCTCCAGCAAAAGTCACTTTGGCCGCAGGTTGAGATGGTTTGACTTCAGCTGGGATTTTATTGTACAGTTTATTGAATCTCTGGATGAATTCCGTGACGGTTTCTGAGTTCTTTTTCTTCAAAGACCCAAATTCGGTTAGATAAGAGAGATGGTATTTTTGCTCACCCCATTTTCTGAGGAAAGCATCTTCCAAAGAATCATACGATGGGATAGAAGGTGCGGGTAGGCTCTGAAACCAGGTTCGGACCTGACCTTCAAAAGTTTGGACAAGGAGTCTCGAATACACATCCTCATGCTCGATACCGAAGATATCTGTGAATTGGTCGAAGAAATTAATATGTTCAGTAGTGGTCAGATCTCCCTCCCCAGTGAATTTCGATAAATTCTTTATGTAGTTTTCTAGAAGATCATGTAGGGGGATGGGCAATACTAATGGAGCGTGTCGGTCTGCGACTTTCGCAAAAACTCTGGGAGGGGGGGCAGGCCCTTGACCTCCACCTCTTCCTAGAGGGACACCTCCACCTCCTCCTAGAGGGACTCCTCCCCCTCCTCCTCCTATAAACCCTCCGCCTCCTCCTATAAACCCTCCACCTCCTCCTCCGACAGTTGCCATCGTTGTTTGTGGGGAGTTATACAGGGGGTTTTGGAAAATGAAAAGGGAATCTTTATTTTATTTGTGAAGAGGAAGGATAAGGAACATGAGGACTGATCAAAGTTGAGGGTTAGGAAGGACTCTCAACCTTCAGTGATGGGATTTCAAGTTGGTAAACAGTAGTGGTAGGCTTGAAAGAGCCTCTCGCCTTTAGAATTTTTTCGAGATCGGTAACGGGCGTAATCTGCTCACCATCCGGGTTTTGTCTAGTATTCCTTCAAACGAATGCCAGTTTACTTCTTCATGGAGTCACCAAGTGAAAGATAAAAAGCCTTAAAAGGTATGTACTCTTTGTTCACTATCAAAGGGTAACACTTTCAACGAAAAAAAATTGTCGTTTTCTCAGGGAAAAAGATTTCATAACTTCGGTCCCCGGCAACGGCGCCAGTAAGATGTTGTTCCTGAGTCTGTACATAAGGCTCAAAAGTACAGTGTCAAGGCATCCAAAAGTGGTTAGGATATGGAGAAGGGAGGACGTCAACCTTCGGAGAAAGAAACTAAGGGAGATTTCTTCGTTGGGGTTGTCTGGCTTCGAATTGTTCCTGAATAGTTATGTCTCATTCAATGGCTGCCCATGATTGTTCAAGTCCAGCCTGGTTAGTTGCGGTTTTAAGGATAGTGTTGAAGAGGTTTAAGGTGATGTGTGTTTGGTTCAATAACCTAGGTTCGATGTTAGGTTGAGTTGGTATGGGAACTGTCATGGGGGAACAGCACAGGTAAGAGAACTTTTAAGAAAGGTTGAGTGTTGTCTCAGCTTGGTCTTATAAAAGAGAATTCATGGTTGCATAACTAAATTATGGATGCAAATCTAAGGCTTGTTCTCGTAACTGTATTATATTTTAATAAAAGGTGCGAGATGGGGGAAAAACATTGAGCCGCTTACAGTGTAAGGTTCCTATCAGGGGAAAATCTCACGAAGTAAACGGGAGAAGAAAATATGTAAGAAAATAACCGATGTAACAAAAAATACATGTAGAAGTCAAAAACTGCAAATTGGTCTTACACAGCTGATAGCTGGTGCAGAGAAAAGGCAATAAACAATTACAGAAAACCCAAATTTATTCGTTATAGTAGTGGTCGTACTAAAGTATAATGAAGCACATCAATTATGAATATGAATTGAAATTGAAAAGTGAGGAACAAGAAATCAAACTTGTAATACAGAAGTGACGGAATTGAGAATTTGGATCCACTTGTATTAAATCTCAATGTAAAAACTCTCTTACAAAAACTCAAAAAGGGTCCAGCCCCATTTATTTTTCTCTGGGGTATATTTATACGGTTTTTACAAAGCAGGTAGAATCTCAATAGTCGCAAAATTTCAGTTATGACAGAGGAGAGAGCAATCGCTCCATTTCCCCTACTCTGTCTTCACTTAGTGCCAGGTGCTCGTCTTCGAGCGGACTCAGCGTAGGCGATACATATTTCCACAAGCTGAGATACGAGCCGTGAAGGCTCTGCTTGATAGCTGGCCTCGATAAAGTAACATTCTCAGGTTAACTGTTGCATCTTGTCCTCCATTTGTGCACTGATGATATCGAGGGCACTTAGTTGCACGATGGGCTTGATCATGTGCTTATCAACTTAGGCCATTTCCACCATATCTATGTGAGAGATATCGGCCGAATCTCTATCATCTTTTTCTTTCAGATCAAGTGAGATCTGTTCCACATTCATTTGTATCAATGCTTCTGCATCGCCTCCACTGTCAATACCCAACAGTTCGTCGTCTATGGAATTAAAAGCTTCTTCTAAAGAATTGGTTACCTTTTGGGCTTGCTCCCTGCCCAGGGCAATGTTGTGCTCCCAATCCTTCAATAGAATATTACCTCTGGTTTGCTCTGGGATGGTGAGCCCGGGAGCACCTGCAGAAACTCTGTTATTTGTGGCTATCACCGCTTCCTGGAAGGCGACCTGAGCCGCTTCTGCATCCCTTTATCTAGCAGCCAGGTTCTCAGAAACCTGATTTGCCAACAAACAGTTTCCTCGGATCTTTCCTATCCTAGCGAGCAAACTCTGCTGAGCCAAAGAGATTCTACTTTGAATTCCAATTGCCTGGGATTTGAACATCCCCACGTCTATCATTCTGCTTTTGATGATTGCTACCCAAGCCTGTAGCTCTTCAATCAAATTCCTCTGTTGACCCGCCTGTACCCGACCGTCACGGACCACTAGCTCTGCTCACTCCAGCTTTGTTTTGAGCACCTCTATTTCATTTTTATCAGCCAGTCGGGCCAGCTCCATCTCCACACTCACCTGGCTTTTAGCATTTTCTGTGGCCGAAGCCAATCTGGCCTCGAGAGTCCTGATCAGGCGATTTTTCCTTTTGATTTGGTTCTTTAAAAGTCCGACCGAAAATTGATTCACCGATGCATACGCTCCTAGCGTCCCTGCGATCTCGGTGGCGAATTGCTCATTCTTTTTATTTTTTCCGTCGGTCATAACTTTGAACTTCTTAGCAGTCGACTCTCCCTCTTGGTAGAACTCCCTTTTCACCACCGCTTTTCTCTTTTTATCAAAGAAAAATTCGTTCGAAGGAAGTTCTTCAGCTCTTATGGGCCTCAGCTCCTCATTAAATATCCATCCTTCTTCGATATTCCCCTGCGTCGACTTCAAGGGAGTGACAGAAGTGATGGGTTCCCCGATTTGTTTCACCGATTTTTCTGGGGTGTCAACCGGGTTCTGCTCCTTTGGAGGTTCCGGGGTCTTTGTCTCAGCTTCCGGATTCTGTTTCTTTGGTGGGTTCGGAGTCAGTACCTCTGCTTCAGGATTCTTTGTGTGTTCCTTCTCGTCCTGGTGTTTTCCCGAGTCAGGAATTGCATCTTTGGGATCTTCAGCATCCTTCTGTTTCATCTCGAAAACATCCGGACTCCCACCTCGTAACACAGCGGGTAGACCACTTCGTCTATGTTCCTGGAATTTCAATACAGCAGTTGTGTCTTCAGGTGCCAAGGATTGGATCCTGGCTAGAACCTCCTCATAAGACTTCACCCCTCAGAAAATGTCATCTGAGGGTGAATTCTCGTGCTCAAATCTCTTGAGCCCACAATTAGCTAAATGGTTGCTCATGACCCTATGTGGATCATGTTTCTTATACTCAATGGATACCAAATTCAAGTCTTCGAGGGCTGCAGCCTCAGCTTTGGCATGCCCGAAGTCTAATAGAGAATAAGAATTCAGCTGAATGGGAAAAGATGGCCATACCTTCTTTGATTACCCTTTTAGTTCTTTACTCACCCCGCCAATTACTGTCTACAGGGTGACCTCGCGACAAGCCATCTTGTCGGGGATGAACAATGGCAGCGCATGTGGGGGAACAGAAGCCCTGAAAACTCTGAAGTATGAAAATTCAGCCTCCACGTACCAGTCTGCTATGCTGCTAAGATTTGTTGCTAGGTTGTCTGAGATACGAGGTGGCGGGTGACCAAAAATGGTGACATGCAGGGGCACCATCACCCAGTTAAAAATTTCATACACGAACTTTTTTGCTTTGTTCTCCCATAGTTTGTCGTGATACACATGTATGGGTTTTTCTTGGGCTGGAGTCCAACCCCAGCTCATCAATGGAAAGGGTGTCATGGAACATATTGCATCCATAATATATGCTAACATGAATAATGAGGACGGCCTCCCATTTTCCTTCTGTTCCCGATACTCTGTGACCCGGTTGGCCAGACTATCCGAGAGTATCTTTGCCCAATTAAAAGAGAAACCTTCTGCGACCCGAAACATTAGAGGCACCCACGCAATGAAAAAATGTGATGTGTCCTCTCTCCCAAATAGTCGACATGTCATCATGGCCACGTATTTATATTGTGGCTCCAACGAAGCGATTGAATAAACGCCCTGGTCATTTGCTCTGAATTTCGCAGTGCGCGAAACCCAATCCTTTATCAAACCGGGCATGGTTTTGCATACTGAGTGCACTCCTTCTCTTTGAATTCCACCAGGAACTCAGCACCATATGTATACTCGGACGTTGCGGGTAGCTTATACATAGATTGTAGATGCTCGGGCCTAAAAGTCCCAACAGTGACTCGTTGCTCGTTCATGATAGTCCTGGTAGGTAAGTCTACGTGATCCAATGCCCATCGGATCATGTCGTAATATGGAAGCAACCATGGCCTGGTTGCTACTCTGTGCATTCTGGATTGGACGACTATCTTGTACTTGGTGTGTAGATCATCCCTTTCGTTGTCGTCGGAGTCGTCTGAATAATCCACCAATTCTGCTTGCAGAACATTTGACACAAATGACCAGTCAGGGACCGAGTCGACACTTCGGGGTGAAGTATCGGAGACATTGTCTGAGCCTTATCCTGCGACCTCGACATTCGCCTTTGCTGCTTTCCGCGGAGCCATAGCTGAATCTTGCGTTTTAGCTCTTCTGCGATAGAACTGCATATACATGCAAAAATTAGTTTACTCAGAATTGATGAGCTCTGCGTGCTTATGAAAATGCATTCGTTATAATGAAATCAAACTCTTATATATATTTGAAAACTCAGTACTTTTCAAAATCAACCTATCAAATCGAAATTAGAAATAAATTTATTGCGTAAAATCCATTCTTACCTGCGTAGATTTACCCTATTTCTCCATAAATGTCATAAATTTCTGGCGGTTTGACAGTCCGTCGAAGTATGGATAGAAAAGGCTACCTCGGGAAACATGCAAGCCTCGAGGCATGGGATATATCTCTCTTTAGCTTAATTAATCAAATCTTACCAACGTTAATCAATTTCTCGTTGTTCGTTACATCGTGGATTTCCTTTTAACACTTTGAGTCTCCAACTCACGAGATCGCGAGGACCGACTTTGGCTTAATTAACGGTAATCATGATTTGGGACATAATTAATTTTATAATCATTTTATTAACCACATCGTAACTTAGAACTTCGAAGACAAGTTTCTGGGAGATTAGCATGCCGAGTCGCGAAACCGCGAGATGGCGATAATTAAGTCTTAGTTAAGGGGAAGGTAATCTTGGATTAAGTGACTAATTAATCATGTTATAATTACCTCATGGCTTCATGAGTCGGGGTGTCAAAGCTGTAACTTTTGAAAAATATAGTGCCGAGTGGTGAACTACCGAGAACAAACTTGACCACAGTTAGCTTTTTGCCTCTAACCCTTGCCATGGGTTATCCAGAAAAGGCCTCGTGTTCTCGGCTCTCGGGGTTGTAAGAATAAAAATTTTGGTTTGACAGACACCGAGGCACGAAACTCCGACAACGTCTAATCACGAGTGAAAATTTCTTTGAGTGAAAATTTCTTCGAGTTATTTCTTCGAGTGAAAATTTGAAACGAATTCGCCATTTTGTGACTCAGGACGCGTGAATTTATGAATTGCGGTGTCCAACCTGCGAGATCCCGAAGTAGAGCAAAAAAAAAAAAAAAAGGAACATTCTTTCAAAAGATGGGACTTGTTTCGAGAGTAGAAAAAATGTCGCTTCTCATGCGACCATCTTTCATAGGTCTCATCCTCTCGGACGAAAAAGAAAACCAACTTTAGATTTTCAAGTATCAAAAATGAAAATTGTGGCAGGCCAAAAAACAAGGGCGGCTCCAACACCTCCAAAGACACCTAGCAGACAAGTACAGAAGAATCATCCTTTAGATAATATTATCGGAAACAAAGATGCAGGATTTGAGACTAGAAGAATAATTCGTTCACCAGAACCAATGCACCTAACACTCTCATCTACAATTGAACCAACCTGTTTTGAAGAGGCCAGCAAGGATGAATTTTGGAATAAGGCCATGGATGAAGAATTGGATCAAATAGAGAAAAATGAAACTATGGAATTGGTTCTAAGACCAAAGGATAAGAATGTGATCGACACAAAGTGGGTATACAGGAATAAATTGAATGGATATGCACAGGTTGAAGGAATCGACTTTCAAGAGACGTTTTCCCCTGTTTCCAGAATGGAAGCAATCTGATTGCTTTTAGCTTATGCTTGCTCCAAAAATATTAAAGTGTATTAGATGTACGTAGAATCATCTTTTCTGAATGGAGAACTTGAAGAAGAATTCTACATTGAACAACCAGAAGGATTTCAGTTGTCAGAGAATGCAAATTATGTGTGTAAATTAAAGAAGTCCTTGTATGGTCTAAAACAGGCTCCTAGAGCATGGTACTCTAGACTGGATAAATATTTACAGCAGGAAGGGTTCAAAAAAGGAAGTACAGAAAGCAACCTCTAAATCAAGGTAAGTCAAGATAGTATTTTATTAATTGAAGTTTATGTTGATGATATTATTTTTGGTAGTGATGATGACAGGTTAAGCGAGAAATTTGCAAAGGATATGCAGAATGAATTTGAAATGTCATTACTTGGAGAACTATCCTTCATTCTGGGACTTCAAATACGTCAAAGAAGCCAAGGAATTTTTTTTTCTCAAACCAAGTATATCAGAGAAATGCCAAAGAGGTTCAGAATGGAAGATTGCAAAGCAGTTATCACTCCCATGCAAACCAGTTACAAGTTGATCAAAGATGATGATTCAAAGTCTACATATCAGAGGCAATACAGATCAATGATTGGTATCTTACTATATGTGACAGCATCCAGACCAGATGTAATGCAGGCAGTTGGCCAGGTGGCACGATTTCAAGCAGCACTAAAGGAATCACATGTATTAGAAGTGAAGAGGATTTTCAGATATCTCAGAGGAATAGAAGAGTTTGGATTATGGTATCCAAAAGGAAAGGATCTATCACTTATTCCCTACACAGATGCAGATTGGGCAGGTTGTATTAATGACCAACGAAACACCAATGGAGAAGCATTCTACTTGGGTGAGTGTTTAGTATCATGGCTAAGAAATAAACAATCATCAATATATTTATCTACAACCGAGGCAGAGTATATTGCAACAGCAGGATGTTGTACATGGGTTCTTTAGATGAAACAAACTATGACAGATATATAGGTTGAGTATGATGAGCCCATTCCAATCTACTGTGATAATACAAGCACCATTAGTATCTCAAAGAACCTGGTGGTTCACTCCAAGATGAAGAACATTCCAATCAAGTATCACTTTCTACAAGAAAAGGTTGCAGAAAAGAACATCAGAGTTGAGTATGTGGGCACAAAAGAACAGGTGGTAGACATCTTTACAAAACCACTTCCACGGGAAGCCTTTGAGTATCTTTGCCAGAGACTCGAAGTTATTTCTACTCCAAAATGAATTCTTTTGAATGCTTATCTTATATGTCTTAAATGTACATGAGGAAGCACCATAAAGAGGACAGTTCAGTTAGGGGGAGAAACCCTAGATGGAAAAAATACCTTTTCAATTGATGACAAAGGGGGAGAGATTTATCAGATGCAGAGGAAAGAGGCATGGTTCCAGGAGGAGCATGAGCAATATAACTTCAGTATTTCATGACATGATTTCAGCATTGCAACAGAGTGTTTCCATCAATGCCAAAGGGGGATATTGTTGATTAAGGTTGGTTGTCATTGATGTCAACCCTTGAAGGAAGTTGGAGAACCCAGGTTTGGGTAATGGAACCAAGTTTTTTTTATGTATAATGGTATGATTTTTGGCATATTTGCAAGTAAAACTATTCTATATGGATAGTACATGTCATGCCATTTCCAATGGTATGTGGAATTCCACATAACTCCTCATAGTTAGAGAGTTATGGCCATGTGAAGTTGAAGAACCACCATGAGAAATATAGAAGCCCCAAAAGGTCAAAGTAGTCAAAGTGGTTAAAGATATTTTTAGAAGGTAAATAATAAAGTGAAGTGGTGAGTGTACTATAATTCAAAGTGAATACAAAAGAATTATTTAAACAATAAAGTTAATGGAGAAATTACTAAGTTGACAAGTGGTTAGAAG
>JASDQU010277993.1:2636-13224 GCA_032191745.1 Picea mariana | reverse complement strand
CACTTATTATGACAAGTATGACAAATGGATTAATAAGAAAGATGAATCCCATTGACTAATCAGAATGTTCATCTCTCATGATTTAGGGTTTAACCTTCATGGACTTGATGCCCTCATTAAAGCTTGGAAAAATCTTGAAGCTGTGTTTGGTAAACTCAATATTATTTGAGCTCACTAGTTGGAAAATTAGTTAATGGCTTTAAGTCAAAATGATTTTGCTTGCATTGAATATTGCTTCTCTAAGTTCAAAACACTTAGACTTGTGTGTATAGAATGTGAACTATATCTGTCAGAATATCAATTCATATATGTTATTTGTTAAAATTTCCAAGTGGATTCAACCCTTGGTATGCACTAATACAATGTTGATCTTTTACCACTCTACCAAACACCCAACAATTATCTCAAAATAAAATCACTTTATCTACTAAAAGAAAAACTGAGTAATCAACTAACATGCATTGGAAGCACAAACATGGAAACAAAATCACATGAGAACACCAAGATCTTCAGGTACAAATCCTTAGAAAAACCCCAAAGGGAAAACCAGTCCAACGATTCTTTTATTAAGGTCAAATTAGGGCTCCCGTAATAAGGATAATGGCCCACTGAGAGAAGTATACAATTAAAAAAAAAATGGAAACTCGTGCACTATTGTACGACCTATTCTAGCATGTTTCTCGAGGTATCCATGACTTGTTCTTCTGTGACCCACGAAAATCCATGATTTTCCCTTATGTGACCCGTGAATATCCATGACTGTCTAAATTATGACCCACAGATATGTACGTAAATCCTGTACGACCACTTCTGTATGACACTCTGCTTTCCTCTGGTCTCTATCCTTTGAAACCCACCAGCAACTACATCTTGTTTCTCCCCTCTTTGACCTGTATGACCTTTAGATGAAATTCCTTCTCCACTTATAAAGATCTTGAATCATGATCATTTGTGATCCAACCCTCTCTTCAATACTTAGATGAACTCTCTTCACCCAACCAATGACCTCCTCACTATAGTGTAATAAAAAGTCATTCTTTGCTCCTACACTCCTCACACTGGAAAAAATACTTCTTTTCTCCTACACTCCTCACACTAGAAAAACTCCTTCTTTTCTCCTACACTCCTCACCCTAGAAAAACTTCTTCTTTTATATCCTCAACCTTGGTCTCTCACCAAAGTGGCTTCCTCTCAAAGTACCGATTGGGTTGATTCCCTCAATGCACATCTCTCACAAGTGTATCTCACACTAGTGTCTCAACCTTGACCTCTCATCAAAAGTGATTTCTCCTTTACCCCAGCCTTGCTTTTATAAACATGATTTACAATCTATTTCTAATCTCCAAAGTGACCTATGATTGAGATTACTTCTCACACTCACTTAAGATGTATATTACATGTTGTATGTTATGCATGTTCTTTAAATAACTCAATTCACTAATAAATACAATTTTACTTTAATTAATTCATTTTAACTAAAGTAAAATCAATCTTAGAAGATTATTTGACAACTTCCATGTGCTAGAGGCATGTCAATGTGGACGTACTTGTCTGATGCTACCATAAATATCAACACTCCCTCATAGCAAGGAAGGTACTTCTCCCACTTGGAGTTAGCTCTATCTTCGCTACCAGATCCACTACCATGCCTTCTCTCCAATACATCTGATTTGATACTCCCTCTGACACAAAATATATCCCTACCATGATGGTTTGACCTATCTTTGAAGACTTACTACCTCTAAAGATGCTCCTAGAAGTCTCTTTCTTTTGAGCAACCTACATGGCCATCTTGTACCATGGCTCCTTCTTGAATGACTTGAAAGGTTACTCCTTCCCACATGAACCTGAAGGTTGACTCCCTCTAAGATACTCAACCTTCGGAGCTACCTGCTCCCTATTATCTATCACTATGCTGTTGGAAATTTCTCTCATAGAATGGCCCTTTAGCCTATACAAGTTTCTCTCCCTAACTCCAAAGACAACTAATTTATCTGAGCTAGATTATCTAGGCATGATAAGCACCTTTCAATCCTAGAACGCTACATCAAATCCCTTCTTCTCAATCACTGAGACTAACATCACACTCCTCTTGAGTTCTAGCACCCATATCACATCCTACACTCTCAATGTGCCTCCTTACTCCATTCGGAATGGAACCATTCCAAATCCCTTCATTTCATGCTTGGTCCCCATACCAAATTCCACATGCATCTCTGATTCACACTCTGTGAATCTCTCAAACACCTATCGTTCTCATGTCATATGACATGTGGCTCCATTATCTATCAACCATGCAACACCTGATATAGTTCCCAAGGAAGTCTGGGAAATAAGTAATAGCTATGTATGTACAAACTTCTTGAAAAACTCATCCAATTGACTATTTGTCGATGCAACTACCTCTAAATGCATTTCATTTCCCCCCCTTCTTCATGTGTAGGCATTTCCCTAAATAATTTCCACACTTGTGACATGCAAAGAACTTGACTTTTATCATGTCCTTCTTCTTCTTTCCATCTTGAGAGATAGACTCTCCACTGGTAATTTTCCTGAACTTGCCATTCCTTTCCTATCTAGAAAGGTTCTCATCATGGATACTCTTCAAACCATCCATATACTATAACCAAGTCTCCTCTTGAATACAATCAGTCCATAGTCTATCAAACCCTCACATTGTCTCTCGTGTACAGATCCCCTCCACAAAAGGTTCCCAATACTTGGGAATACCTATCAACGCCACATTCACCAACTCAACATCATGTATTTTCTTGTCAATCGTTGTAAGATAATATTGGATCTATGTAATCTTCATAAGATAATTCACAATGATGTCCTCACTAGACATCCTAACAACTTGAAGCCGGTGCTTCAAATGTAGCAACCTACATGTATTATTGTTTTGGTATAGACTCACCAAAGCATAATACATTTACTTAGAATATTTCTTCTCAACAATGTATGGAATCAAGTGGTACTTTACATATTCTAGAAACACCCACTTGGCCTTCACTTACTTCTTCTTGTGAACTATCAAATCCTTCAGATCGATAGGAATTGCAAACACAACCTCAACATAATTTTTGAGGTCGTTCTCCTCCAAAAGAAGAAGAATCCTTTCCTTCCAAGCCTTAAAGTTTGTTTCCCCTTCTAACATGTCCTCAATCTTCAATGTATTCACCATATCCAAGATCTAATCTGATAACCCTCTACATAATTTCCCCTATACTGACTTGTACGGTTGTTTCCCTGAAATTTGTGCTTTGATTTCCCCTACTTTTTATTTACCTTATAAGATCTGTCTTCTTGGTTTCCTCTCTTGAGATATTAGGCTCCCTCTTTCCTTCAAAGATTTGTCTCTGATACCATGTTGAAATTTCCAAGCGGATTCAACCCTTGGTATGCACAAATACCATGTTGAACTTTTACCACTCTACCCAATGCCCAACAATTAGCTCAAAATAAAATCACTTTATCTACTAAAAGCATAGTTGAGTAATCAACTAAACATGCAGTAGAAGCCTAAACAAGGAAACCAAATAAAGCACATAAAAAGACCAATATTTTCAGGTATAAACCCCTGGAAAAACCTCAGAGGTAAAACCAGTCCAATGATGTTTTTATTAAGGTCAATTCAGGGCTCCTATAACAGGGATAATAGCCCACTAAGAGAAGTATACACTGCAGACAAACCTGGAAACTCATGTGCTACTGTATGACTTATTCTGACACATTTTCCAAGGCATCTACGACTTATCCTTCTGTGACCCACATACATCCACGAGTTTCCCTTTTGTGACCTGCAAATATACGCAACTGTCTAAAATATGACCCATAGATATGTATGAAAATCTCGTACAGCCACTTTTGTACGACACTCTGCTTTCCTCTAGTTTTTGTCCTTTGAAGCCCACCTGCGGTTGCTTCTTCTCTCTCTCCCCCTTGACCTATTGATGTAGGAGTATCGCTCCACCTCAATGCGTGCCAACTGATTAGCACGAGTGGTGTGCATTCAAAGAAGGGAGAGGCATCACCTTCTCGTTTTGCCTTCAAAAATCTAAATCATGATTAAAGCAATAAATACTGACAGGTTGGTAGAGCCAATTTTTTCTTTTGCACAAGTTGTAGATGAGGTATCCATTAAGTGGTTGAAGGTAGGAGGGATCTTCATCTGATTCAGATTAGATTTCCATCATTGTAATCTACCTCATTAGTCAGGCATTTTGAATGGTGATTAGACACCACTAAATTATCTTGGAGGGAAGCTCATTGAGCCCCTCTTGTATAAACTCTTGTATTGTTTCCAGTAGAATATACATGAGAGATATGTAGGATGTAGTTGAGGGAGAGACGAGACTCACTCATAGTCCAGAATCACATATTGTAATGAACATTCCACCATTAATAGAAAGTAACAAATTTTCTTGTTTGTCAATTTCTGTGTAATGGATGTTTAGTTGTGAATGTCATTCATATGCGTTTAAGTTGTAGATGTATGTTTGAAATCATCTACATGGATAGAATTAGAACCTTCTATCTGTAAGGGTGTTGATTAGTTCTAGTTCTCTAGGCTAATTGCAAGGAGTGCGCGATAGAGGGTGGAAACTTTGTGAGCCGATGCAAGGAGTGTGTGTTTGAACTCGTTCGAGGAAAAAGAGAAGATACCAGGAGGGCGCACCAGGATAATTCAAAGACTCGGAGGGAATTTTCAAGGTTTTTGAATACCTTGGAAAGAAAGACTGTGTGGGAGAGAGCACAGTGCAGAGTTGTTGAATAATCTGTAGTAGACTGCCAGGAGGGCATAGAGAAAGTGAGAGCACGCACAGGAGCAACACATTCTGGAGTGTTGGAAACATTGAGAGAACCCCATGGTTACTGAACACTCTGAGGAAGTAAGGATTTACAAGAGTGCATCGACCAAGGAAAGGAGATGCCTTAATACTTCTGGAAGGGCTCAGGGAAAAGCCATAAGAAATCTTATTCGAGCACAAGGAGTGCATGAAGGATACAGTAAGGTCAACTTACACGATCATGAGGAAGGGCGTTAAGTTGCCTGGAGGGCACTAGAAAGTCCGTAGAAGGACACAGGGAAACCGAGAACCTCGAAGGTTTAAAGTCGAGAAAAATCTCAGAAGGATGAGTGCAGAACTTTGCAAGAAGTGCAGAGGAAAGGCCGAGAACAGTCTAAGTCTCAGGAAACAATTGTGCTAAGTGTGCAAGAGGGTCAAGGACTTGCCGAAGTCCCGAAGACCATGACATCGTCCATCATTGGGAGGAGATAGGTGGAAAAATATCAGGAGATTTGGGAGTTGGAGCTCTAGGAGGTTTGCCAAGAGAAAACAGAGAACTTCGCAAAGTCGCAAAGAGCAGTTTGAATCCAGATCATTGGATTTGGAAGAGACATGTGGAAGCAATCTGCACGATTGAGAGGAGAAGTACTCCAGGAAATATCCGAGGATGATAGCAAGAGAATCTTAAAGGTTAGATTTTGAATAGATCGTAGCCACCAGAAGGAGGGACGAGGACCATTGATCCTCGCGCCATTTGAGTTCATCAATTCAGAGTTTGGGAATGTAGGAGTTGGTTGTTGTGGGGCAAGTCAAAGCTTGAAGCCTGAAGCACTTTTGTGGTTTATCCCTGGGACACATCCCAAGGTCATGTAATAGAAAGGGCCTGGCATGAAGAGCTAAGTGTCGCCGCCAACTTTCTTCGAAGGGCCAAGAAGAAAGCCGCAGGGTTAAGAGGACCCGCACTTTGAGGAAAGAGGGACCTGTGATAAAGTTTGTCGGGTTCCAGCAGGGAACTGAAGAGTCAATTTGACTTAGGTGATTTGAATGATCCTAGACCAAGAGGTCGAGCAATCCCGAAGGAGAGAAGGGGAGGGAGTCTGCGCCAGAGTGGTATCAGAGGTTGATTTTATTCTCAGGAGGAAAGAAGGAGATAAAGGAGATACTTTGATACCAACAGAGTGGTATCAGAGGACATAATTTATTTCTGTAGGCAAGGGAGACAGAGTGTGATACTTTGTGAAAATTGTTGCAAGGTGCACAACAGATGGTAAACATCCAGGTGGGTTTTCGGTGAAGCAATATGGTCGTTGGAGGTCATAAGCGTGGTCGAGGAGGAGACTTCTTGCAGAAGAGAAAAGCGGAGATAGACAAGGAGCTCAGTGAAATCCGAGTAGAAATGGAGAGGCTAGCATTTAAGATGCAACATGAAGCAAAGGTACGCTAGAGGTACAAGTGGCCTTTGAAAAGGACAACAAAGTGGCATGTTTGGAATTTATTGTCCCAAAGACAACAACATGTGTTAAAAAGGTGGTTGAGATATGTCAAAAACCTCAATGGCGAGGGAAAGAGATATGGCATAGGTATCGTAGTTTTCCAAGTGGGCAATGTGAATGGGTCAGTTGATCTCATAAACTACCAGGAGGGTAGAGGAGACATCCCAATTTTTCAGGTGGGCAAGGGAGAAGAGATGAGATCAGTCAAGGGTTCATGTCAGTAAGGGGTGTTGAAAGATGGAGAGGAGGAAGAAAGGCCTCATCCATATGAATATTCATGGGGAATTGCAAGCCCTGTGAATAAAGATGATGAAAAGTATAAAAATTCCATCAGATCGGAGAAGGGTTAGAGGAACATTCTGGTCATTGGGGGAATCTAGATATTCTTGCCAAGCAACCAAGGAGAGGCTAGCATAGATGTTGTAGATGAAACAAAAGGACAACAAGTGGAGACTATCATGAAGGAGAAGGAGAAGGTACTGAATTCTACCCCAACATAAGAGGAGCACCCCATTGAGTTACTCACTCAGTGGGAGATGGAGTTAAAGGCACTGAAGGATTGGTTGGACAATCCAGAACCATAAGGTGGCTACCATGAGATATCCATACCAAAAGAGACATGCCAACACAAGTTGCAGTTGGAGGAGGCTGGAATGGGACCAACCAAAGAACTTACAGGAGTTAGTCTGTCAGAGGAGGTAGTAGAACAACAGTTCAGTGACGAGACTGCGGAATTGGAGTTTGCAACGAAGTGGCCAGTTAGTGTCATAGGATATGAAAGAAACTTGGGATTTTAGGATGATACACCCATAGAGCGTCATGAAGAGTTGTGGTGGAGAAGACTGGACAAGAAGAACCAACCGATGGAGCCGCTGGAAGAATCCGTAGAGGAGATACAGAAGCTGATGTTGAGGTTAGCAGAAGAAGTGGTCAACAAGGATAAACTAGACAAAGGAACACCTGCACGAGCAACGGGGAATATGAATATGCAACAACAACAACAACAAAGAAGAGGATCAGAAGGACAACTCTAGGAGAAAGTTTGGGATCCAAAAGGATTTCAACACAACTAGGGAGCTCATGAATTTTTGTAGCCATGGATTTTGATGCAAGAGCATCACTCCACCTTAGCACGTGCCAGCTAATTAGCATGAGTGGTGCGCATTCAAGGAAGGGAGAATCATCGCCCTCTCATTTTTCCTTCGAAAATCTAAATCCTGATTAAGGCAATAAATGTTGATAGGTTGGTAGAGCCAAGTTGTGTTTTCGCACAAGTTGTAGATGAGGTCATCATTAAGTGGTTGACAGTAGGAGGGATCTGCATCCGATTAAGATCATATTTCCATCATTGTAATATGCCTCATCAGTCGGGAATTTTGAATGGTGATTAGACACCACTAGCTTAGCTTGGAGGGAAGCTCATTGAGCCTCTCTTGTATAAACTCTTGTATTGTTTCNATGGGGAATTGCAAGCCCCGTGAATAAAGATGATGAAAAGTATAAAAATTCCATCATATCGGAGAAGGGTTAGAGGAACATTCTGGTCATTGGGGGAATCTAGATATTCTTGCCAAGCAACCAAGGAGAGGCTAGCATAGATGTTGTAGATGAAACAAAAGGACAACAAGTGGAGACTATCATGAAGGAGAAGGAGAAGGTACTGAAGTCTACCCCAACATAAGAGGAGCACCCCATTGAGTTACTCACTCAGTGGGAGATGGAGTTAAAGGAAATGAAGGATTGGTTGGACAATACAGAACCATAAGGTGGCTACCATGAGATATCCATACCAGAAGAGACATGCCAACACAAGTTGCAGTTGGAGGAGGCTGGAATGGGACCAACCAAAGAACTGACAGGAGTTAGTCTGTCAGAGGAGGTAGTAGAACAACAGTTCAGTGACGAGACTGCGGAATTGGAGTTTGCAACAAAGTGGCCAGTTAGTGTCATAGGATATGAAAGAAACTTGGGATTTTAGGATGATACACCCATAGAGCATCATGAAGAGTTGTGGTGGAGAAGACTGGACAAGAGGAACCAACCGATGGAGCCGCTGGAAGAAGCCGTAGAGGATATACAGAAGCTGATGTTGAGGTCAGCGGAAGAAGTGGTCAACAAGGATAAACTAGACAAAGGAACACCTGCACGAGCAACGGGGAATATGAATATGCCACAACAACAACAACAAAGAAGAGGATCAGAAGGACAACTCTAGGAGAAAGTTTGGGATCCAAAAGGATTTCAACACAACTAGGGAGCTCATGAATTTTCGTAGCCATGGATTTTGATGCAAGAGCATCACTCCGCCTCAGCACGTGCCAGCTAATTAGCATGAGTGGTGTGCATTCAAGGAAGGGAGAATCATCGCCCTCTCATTTTTACTTCGAAAATCTAAATCTTGATTAAGGAAATAAATGTTGATAGGTTGGTAGAGCCAAGTTGTGTTTTCACACAAGTTGTAGATGAGGTCATCATTAAGTGGTTGACAGTAGGAGGGATCTGCATCTGATTAAGATCATATTTCCATCATTGTAATATGCCTCATCAGTCGGGAATTTTGAATGGTGATTAGACACCACTAGCTTAGCTTGGAGGGAAGCTCATTGAGCCTCTCTTGTATAAACTCTTGTATTGTTTCTAGTAGAATATACATGAAATATATGTAGGATGTAGTTGAGGGAGAGTCGAGACTCAGTCGTAGTCCGGACTCACATATTGTAATGAACAATCCACCATTAATAGAAAGTAACAGATTTTCCTGTTTGTCAATTTCTATGTAATGGATGTTTAGTTGTGAATGTCATTCGTATGCATTTAAGTTGTATATGTATGTTAGAAATAATCTGTAGGGATAGAATTAGAACCTTCTATTTGTGAGTGTGTTGAATTAGTTCTGGTTCTCTAGTCTAAGTGCAAGTAGTGCATGACAGAGGGTGGAAAATTTGTGAGCTGACGTAAGGAGTGCATGTCTGAACTCATTCGAGTTAGAAGAGAAGATGCTAGGAGTGCATGCCAGGATAATTTATAGACTCGGAGGGAATTTTCAAGGTCCTTGAATATCTTGGAAAGAAAGAATGTGTGGGAGAGAGCACAGTGCAAAGTTGCTCAGTACTTTGTAGTAGACTGGTAGGAGGGCATAGAGCAAGTGTGAGAGCGCATAGGAGAAACACATTATGGAGTGTTGGAAGCATTGAGAGGACCCTAGGGTTACTGAACACTCTGAGGAAGGAAGGTTTTGCAAGAGTGCATTGACCAAGAAAAGGAGATGCCTTAAGACATCTGGAAGGGCTGAGGAAGAAGCCGTCAGAAATCTTAGCCGAGTGCAAGGAGTGCGTGAAGGATACAGTAAGTTCAACTTACAAGCTCAGGATGAAGATATTTAAGTTTCCAGAAGGGCACCAAAAAGTTCATAGAAGGACGCAGGGAAACTGAGAACCTCGAAGGTTTCAAGCCAAGAAAAATATCAGAAGGACGAGCGCAAAACTTTGCAAGGAGTGCAGAGGAAAGGTCGAGAACCATCTAAGTATCGGGAAGCAATTGTGGTAAGTGTGAAAGATGTTCGAGGACTTGCCAAAATCCCAAAGACCGTGACATCATCCATCGTCGAGAAGAGACAGGTGAAAAAATATCAAGAGATCCGGGAGTTGGAGCTCAGGGAGGTTTGCCAAGAGAAAACAGAGATCTTCGAGAAGTTTGAAAGAGTGGTTTGAATCTAGACTGTTGGATCTGGAAGGGACACATGGAATAAATTTGCACGATTTAGAGGAGAAGTACTCCGGGAAATATACGAGGAGGATAGAAAGAGACTCCCAAAGGTCGGAGTTTGAATAGATCGTAGCCGTCGATTAGAAGGAGGGACGAGGACCATTGATCCTCGTGCCATTTGAGTTTGTCAATTCGGAGTTCATAAACGTAGGAGTTGGTTGTCATGGGACAAGCCAAAGCCCGAAGCCCGAAGCACTTTTGTGGTTTAGCCCTAGGACACAGCCCGAGGTCATGTAATAGAAAGGGCCTGGCACAGAGAGCTAAGTGTCGCAACCAACTTTCTTCGAAGGGCTAAGAAGAGAGTTGCGGGGTTAAGAGGACCTGTTGATGGGGCTTAAACCACTTAAATCAACAGTAGGAACCAAACCCACCATTGAGGCCCAATTAGACTATGCAACATTTGTGATTGGAATGGTTCTCCAGATCTCACGGATGGGCTTTATGTTTTCTTGTGGAGGCATCTCCTTTAGTCGGGATTTTCTCTTTTGGTATTTTCTCTTTAGTTAGGATAAATGTGAGAAAAAGCCGATATAAACCAAC
>JASDQU010277989.1:3228-14829 GCA_032191745.1 Picea mariana | reverse complement strand
CCATACACATCAACCATGTACATGAACACCATACTATGTACCAATCATATACCATATCATTCCATACACTATATACCAATAAAACAAGATATGAACCAACAATGTGTCTCACCAAGTATACCTCAACCAACATGCACCATGCATCCAATGATGTGCCTCAATTCATATGTCAAATCCCCAAAATTCATGCCTCTAGCATACTCCTCAATATCACCAATATGCAACCTCACAACACAATATACCAAAAATCAAGTATGCACCATAACATGTAACCAAATCATGCACCTTGATAATAAATAATTCTTCTAATCAATGTACCATAACATCATATTATCATAACCATGAATGTACCATAACACCATAACCATAACCGTTAAAACTTACCTCTGAGCCTGTAGTTGACCTCTTGTATTGTAAATTGGCCTATAACTTCTTCCATAGTACTTAACAACCAGGTACCAACATATCTTCTCACCCTTTCACAAGATTTTCACATATCCATGATTTCTTTTCCTACAATCCGCCAATATCCATGCTTCTCTCCACTAAATCCCGCGTACATCTGTGCCCTTATGACCTGGAACTCATGGATTCCTCAGATACTCGAGTTACTCACAGTTTTTGCAACTCCAAGACTTTCACCTTCGAACTTTCAGAAAAATGTCATCACAAACTAGCGAAAAGATAAACCATAACATTCACAAGATAGATCTTCAATATAAGTATGTATTATTTATGAGAGAATCGTTGAGGTGTTTATATACATTTTCATAGTAACCTCTCTCCTTACTTTAGGGATTTMTTGTTGCAAAAACYTTACCCTTTGACTAAGACTTGTAACCAACTAGGGGCTCTCAACCACTCTTCRGGGCTTCCAACTTTACAAGGCCATATTTCCCTAACCATGAGGAACCATGTGCCATTCCACATATAACTAGAAATGACAYGATGATCTTTATCCATCTATGAGTATCTTACCTGAATTTGTACTATCATTCATGTCCATATTCCTCAACAAACWTYAGGTTCCATAASCACACCTCCAAGGCTTCATGTAGACTTCATCAAATGTATACATTACATATGATGACATGAACTAACTCACMATCAAACTCAATCATACAAATGATAACCAACTATCCAACGATCACATCCACATATCTGGGGCTCCAGGCTTCCCCAAGGGTTGACATCAATCTCTAATGGTTGATATCAATCTCCAAGATCACTCTCCAAGAGTTGACACCAATGAAAACCAACCGTCCAACATTAGTTCAAATCCTAGTGAATGTTTTCCACCATTGATTAATAACCATATAGTGATGTCTAATTTATTCTCCTAAGAAGGATAATAACTATTATACCGACCACGTATGGAAATAAATTCAACATGTATCACATTTTCTATCGGTTAAACTGCAATTGAGAAATAATGACCTGAAAGGGCATTGTGATAAATAGTTTGTAAATGAACTATCATGAATAAAAATAATTATTATGAATAAAATCAGTAATTTTATACTTCTCTAGATTTAAATCGATATGATCATCATTACACTCGTATCAGAAACCAACATAATTTTCTTATTTGCATCTTGTTTATTTGGATCGTTGCAGTAAATCTCGATTATTATACTTGGTTCATGGAAGTATCTAAGACAAAGTACTGGTAAGAAAAATACATTGATCGAGATCAACTTAATTTGGAAACTGTTGAAACTTGTTATGTTGCAACTCATGACATCCTAGAGATATTTGCAGTTTCCTGCAACTCACGAATCCTTGAATCTAGATTTCCTACTATGCCTACTAGTCCTATGGCTAGTTATCTTGGAGAATGAACAAAGAATATGCGGATGTCTATCCATAATCTCCAAAAAGAGAAAAATAATTGTACTTGTCAAAAATTCAAAGCGACAAGAAGAAATGTCAATTGCGAAGAGAATGAAGGTTATGATTGAAGGAAATCTTGATATAATTATGGAGGACATAGTTGAAATCAAATTGGAAATTCATATAATGAGATGTATTTATTGTCAAGTAAAGATTAATAGCTCTATTAATCCTAAATGATGTAGCCTTTTCATTCAAAAATTTAGTTCCCATTATTAATGATTAAAAATAAATTTGTCCAAACTCTTAAAGTACTCATTTGTTTATTTTTAGGTCAAAAATATATCCATACCATTTTTTCTTTTTGAAACAACGTTATTCTTGCTTTAATCAACATGTTTCTTTGTTTTCATTTTATATGACCTATCTTTTTTTTTCAATTTACAATTTTTTTTTAATTGCAAATGAAATGAATACAAGATACATAGAGTATTTATTTAAAATATTAGTAACCAATACTTTTATTTTTCATATCCTTAGCACTACTAAAGTTTGAAGAATTTTAACATTTTCTTAATTATTAACATTAATTTATCCTTCAATTTAAGATTTTAATTCAGAATTGTAAAATAATTTTTTTTTATAAAAATATAAAATTAAGGAATTCTATAAAAAATTATTTAATATAATTTTAAAAATATGTTTTAAAACTCTCTCTTTAACCTATTTTAAAATAATTTTTGGGTATTAAGAATTATAAATAAAGGTAATTATAAACAAGTTATATTTTTTTTTTGAATATTTCTCCACTATCCATGATTATCTATACTTCTGATGCAGTCATTCTTGTACCACAAAACTTAGTCTCTTGTCATAGAAATAGAGAATTTCCTTTTTCCTTTTTATCTAATATAAGTTGATTTTCAACATAATGAGAGAAAAACAATAATTTATACAATTGTTTTTAATAATAGTTACATAACTATAAGAAAATAATTACTATGTTGAGAAAATAAAAATAATATTAACATGATAATTTACTCCAAAATACACATTCAAACACTTCAATTAACTAAATTGAAATATAAAATATTTTTAAAGGACATGCCATCTTCGCTTAATTTGAAGTATAAAGATTCTTCAAATAGATGCAACTTACTTAATTCTTACTTAATTCATTTTGAAAAAGTTAAAATTAATATTAAAAAAATTCTAATTGAAATAAGATTATATTTATTAATTTCTTAGTAAAATAATACTTATCTATATAAGTTTTTTCAAATATTTGATTGTGCAAAATAAAATACTTAATCTACATATTTATAATTTTAAGAAAACTTTTCAATAACAAAAACAATAAATACTGAAACATGTCAAATAAGTATGTCTCTTTTGAAATTGTTATTTCAATTAAAAAAAAATAAGAATCTAAAAAAGATAACACATATGATATAAATGATATTTTACAGTCACATAAAAATATTAGTGCATTAGAAAATCAAAAGTTGTCATATACTTAAACAATACAAAGCCCAAATAAAAAATAAGAAACAAATTGATTTTCAAAATTTGTAAATGCTTAACCTTATTTATATAGAAAGGAGTATACAAATTTACAGCTCTTTTACTTTTTCAAAGGGGCTAGTAAAACATCATAACATCTCATGGAAAATTGACAAGAATATCTTACAATATATTACAATGTAAAACATTAGAACTTTTCCAGAAATTACATTTTTTGATATACTATAATTGGCCCATTCTTAACAAAAACTAAAATATTACCTATGTTTTTGCCCACTCAAGAATGACAAAGATTCCCCAAAAAAATCATTTATATAATATTTCCTCAAACAAGACATCTTCTAAATGAAAATGCACTATGCCATGGTTCAATTCATTAGAGCAGAGCATCATCCCACTCAAAGTTCGCATTTTTGGCCATGTCATGGATGAGAAAAAAGTACATGTCATGGATGAGAAAAAAGTACAATTTTGTAGAAGTTGATGCATATTGAACTTCGAAAACATTATTTCTGGTCATGTCATCGAGAAGCAACAGATACAACTCTGTGAAAGTTGATGCAAATTTCCATTAGCACGCATTATTTTTTGTCATGCATTAGATAAATAAAAGAAGCAAATTTCACTTAGGAAGCAAAATCTCTTCTCGTTTCATCCCAATAGAAAAACCTACAAAATCAAGGATTAGTTAGAACAATCTTTCATGTCATTTATCAATAAATAAAGTTAATAATTAAACTTTTTGTGATTATAAATGGACTTTTTTGCTTTACTTTTCTCTTTTCATCCTATATGTAGTTCTAGATTGTCGTCGTTTAGTGTAAATTTACTCTGCACTCGAAATTCACGTAGCATATGAATAATTCTCAGAATTTTTTAAAGATGTTCATATGACATTTGTGATAGATCAGGGAGTAGGTTCTGAAATATAGGATTTCTAATGATGTAGGTTCTACAATATAGGATTTATAATCATGCATTGTACAGTGGTTTTCTTCAGGTTTATGATGATTCTAATTAGACATTGTCCATAAATAAATGGGCATTCCCTATCGCATTTTGTATATTCAATCGTTCCATCATTTATCAATGATGGATGCACTGGTAGGAAAATTACAGATTGCACAAACAGGTTCAAAAGGTGTTGAATATACATTTGTTTCTTTCAACTGACCTTCAACCTATAGCACATTACGAATGAATAATAAATTCAGGTATGTTTATAAATAGTCATGTTTATGAAATTTGTATATGCACTTGTATATATATACTCACAACATTTGTTGATGCAATTATTTTTTTCAATACAGCTTTTAGTCTTAACTCTATTATAAATGTGGACGGTATTCTAAGGAATATGTTATACTTCATATCTTTTCTCTTTGTTATGTTGTTCAGAAACATTATTGGAAATTTAACTTACTGTAATTGCTGTTCCATTGAAATTAAGAAATATTTAAATTTTTCAGATAACTGCAGTTGTTACATAAAATTTTATCATGGTTATCTAATCTGATATAAAACATAACAACATTTAAAAGTAAATAAAAACATTGATTACCAAAATTCTTACCATTTATTTGTTATCATTTGAATTTCAATATTTTATGTATAGAATATATTTCACCCCAACAGGTTTAGCAAATGTAACAACACCCACAATTGTTCCAATTGTATAGACATCTGTATATTCTGCAACTTGTTTCATTGTTGTATCTGGAATGTAATTGTATTCTTTGCAAACCGTGGTCACTATTTCAACGATACTTGTTTCATATATTGATATAATACGATCACATTCACCATCATCATGATTATATTTTGGTATAATTTTAAAAATTGTGATCCGTTTTCCATTGCCAGCTAAAATATTTCGTTGATGATTTTGAATAAGGTCCATGGAAACAGTCAATGTCAATGTCACTGTCATTATGCCCTTATCATCTGTCATGTGAACACACAAAATTTGAAGTGTTCTATTTTCCTTGTACAAATATATATTATATGTGGCTAAAATATTTTGTTGATGATTTTGAATAAGATGCATGGAAACAGTCAATGTCACTGTCATTATGCCCTTACCATCTGTCATTTGAACACACAAAATTTGAAGTGTTTTATTTTCCTCGTAGAAATGTATAATATATATTATATGTGGCCATTATATCACTAATAAATACGTCCAATTCTATGATTAGATTTTCTGAGAAGAGTTGCATAAAATAAATAACATATATAAGGCTATATACATTTTTATATTACTTTACAAGTTAAGTGAATCCTATTCATAATACTTTCATATACAGACATTTTATATTGTTATTCGATGTTGTTTACTTAACATTTTCTTGTGCTTAATGCTATTTATTTTGGATTATAAATAGTAATTGTATATGACATTTTTATTTTAACTAMCCCATAAAWAAAWAAAATAAGCATATTTGATCTGCAACTTTAACTTTAATAGAAAGATATTTAATAGATATTTACCATTGTGTTTRCGATTGTTGGATTGTTTGAGATTTTAAATATAATAATATAAATACATGAAATATGTAAAAACTTATGTTAATAAAAAATACACAATATCTTGAATATAATAAAAGAAAKACATAAAATGTCACCAATAATTTATGATAATAAAAAACAATATTGTCAAAAACAGTTTGTTAAGTAATATATATGAAAATAAAAAATTGAAAAATTTCATATAGTTCATGACTATTAAAGTATTAGAAAAAAATGGTTAATTAATATGTATTTAGAGCCCCAGATGGGGTGTTAGTGAGAGACACTTGGCGCGAAGCGGGAGAGACGACAGGTCAGCAAGGCAGGGAGCCATGTGCTGGGCTCGTGCCAATTACCGCCGCCTCGACCATGCATTTAATAGATTTCACGTCGCTGCAGCACCATTAACTCTGGTGTGCCCGAATCTTTTTACCAACTTTACTATGGCTCCTCTGTCTGCAAATGTTTTCCATCCCCGCTTGCGACCTGGTTTATCCTGGTCTCTCATGGTGTTCGCAGCCCTCGGCCCTCTCCAGGCTCTTCACATTTGCCTGGGGCACTCAGCTCTTTCCTGCCTTCAACTGCAGCACATTATGCCACGTCAAAGAGGAAGGCCATGAAGAGGTTCTCCTTGGCATCCTCCTTGGCCCCGTACCTCTGCTTCTCCCCCTGGTTCGCCCTCCACATTCTCCTCGCCGCCTCTGCAGCCTGAGCTGGAACCTCTCGCCTCCTCCACCCCGCCAGCCTCCCGGTTTGAATGCTTAGTCCTCACTGATAGTTCGTCGGGCTCTCTTTCGTGATTTTCTGCCATCCCACCGAGTTCCAAAACCAGCGAACCTTCCTTTTCACCGACAGTTTTCTCCTGCCAGCCACCCTTGGGGGCGCCACCTCCTCTTAGAAGTGGTCAACACAGGGCGTACTCTTCTACCGACTTCATTCCTGATTCGCAGTTGAAAGATAGCCTCGCCATTCTCTTTGGACTGGTCTTCGAGCTCTGTCAGGGAATGTAGGACCTCCAATTCCGACTGCAGCTTATGGATGGGAAGACCTCGACCCTCCTCCAGATCCTCTCCACCTTCCAGGATGCTTTCCCTTCCACTCCTGAAGGTGCGACTTCAGCAAAGGCACCCCATGCTTATATGCTTATATTTCATCTGATCATTCCTATCGTCTCCTTTGCATTGTGTTCCATCTGATCATTCCTATGAAACGTTCAGCAGGGGTCATTGTGGAGCAGGTCACGCATGAGGACCCGGAGGGTGCGACAGCTACACGCCTACATGCATACAGTCCGCCTGGAGATACCCTGCCAGCTGCCAACATGGACGAGAGAAAAAGGGATGCTGACATGCATATGGAAGGCAGAGGGACACCGATCGAAGAGGAACCTTGGTATGCAGCCTCTCAAGCCACCTGGCCAGGTTACTCGCCAAGTGTCTGACCCCAC
Source organism: Picea mariana (assembly GCA_032191745.1). Lineage (NCBI taxonomy): Eukaryota > Viridiplantae > Streptophyta > Pinopsida > Pinales > Pinaceae > Picea > Picea mariana. Next base: position 7,517 of record JASDQU010277989.1, on the reverse strand, counting down.
AGGGGTTCGGTTATCTTTACTAGTTTCTTTTCTTAGTTGTAGCTTAGTCAGCTTAGTTATGTTTTCTAAGACTGTTAAGCTGTAAACTACTAGACTTCCCAGTTGGCTGAACTGGTTTCCCCTCTATTGAGGCAGTTCAGTAAATACAACGCGGTTGTTTTTAAGTTTTTGTACCCCTGGTCTGGCTTTGAAGGCCCTTTATATATAAAGTCTCTTACTTACAAAAAAAAATATGTATCTAGGGATTAAGTTATTGGAAAATATGGTAGTGTTCATCATTATCAAAGCATCTATACAATTACTTATTTTCAATCAGCAATAACTAAAAGTGTTCTGTATGTGTGTTGTCAAATCAATGGATGACCCATTGTTAAATATTTTTGATAAATAGAAAATATAAGTGCATAGACAATGTAAAGGAAAATAATTCTTAGCTATCTTAGCTAAGATATGGTTATTAATTACTATCAGGAGAACATATAAGACATATAAGACCGGGAAGTCTAGTAGTTCTAAACAATTGATATGCATAATACAATAAGCATAGTACACAAAAGTATTGATAATCTAAAAAAAAATTAAAAATATGACAGAGAAAAATTAGCATACTTCATATTGCAAAGATATGACATAGGGAAATTAATTGTAAAACATGGTAATATGTTTGCACAACATAATGACATTTTATTCATTTTGTTGTGGATGGACAAGGACATGTGGAAAGTGTTGCTAAATAACAAGTTGCACTAGAGCCTAGAGCTCCTTGTAATATGTGGGGTAGTTTATAACTGTTCCATGAACCAGTTCAAAATGATAGCAAACATGCTTACCCCGAATTAGACTCCTGACTAGAACGAACGCCTTCTGAACACTCATCATGGAGCCGCTCTTCCGTTCCGGCCTCTATGAATTTAACTAGTATTTATAACAATATATCTATATCATTTTATATTTATAGAAATATGTACCTTTTTTTCTCTTCTTCTATGGTTTTTTTTTCTTTTATACAACATATTGTTTTTTTATATATTCTACTCTAAGAAAAATTGTTACTTGTTTGAATAAACTTCAATAAATTGCAATGGAAAGTGTTAGTCTTTTTTTTTTCTTTTGTTAATAAATAGAATATATACTACACTCATCTCTTGATATATGTGACATAGTTACTTGGTACAAAACAAAAAAAAAAATTGTAAATATGCAAATATGCACTATGATTTAGATATGTTTCAAAACTAAATAATAAGAAAAATTGTACCATGGTGTCCAATATAATATTTTGGACCCTCATTGACTATGTTCAACCACACATCATCAATAATTGGTTTTGATACATGACTTTTTTTCCAAGAGAAAATGCAAATTTTTTAATTGTATATGTAGTTTTTCAATATTTATTCTCTGTCATTGCTTTGCAAGATTTCAATATGAAAGTATCATGTAACAATGACGACTTCAATCATATATAAAGTATGTATTTCTTTGGCATTGTATCCATTATGTTAGTCAAAGTTTCACATGGTGTACCATAGAAGTTGACTACCGCAATATGCAATTCATGGACTATTAATTTTTCTAAAATGGCTTTACGTTATGTTTTTCTATGTGCATATGTTTCAAAAAACTTGTTTCTTGATCAATATCATCACTCCATGTTTAATACAATTTAATATGCAAGTGAAACCTGCAAATCGTTCATCTTCCATGCAATAAAACGATTCGATATTTTCGGCGCGGTCTCCATTTCCATATAATAAGAGCAGCGTAGAAGGCAGATCCATTTCCGGGTACTACAGCGAATCAATAGCCCCCAGCGTCTCTTTGCGCAGTTCCTTGGAGCAACCTGGACCTGCTGTTGCCCCGACGACTAAATTCATAGGTTCAGCTAGACTTGGTAGCATAGAGGCCCGAGCGTGCACGGAGCAGTTGCATTCATGATTTTCCTAATAGAGTAGTTAGTTCCGCAGCTCCAGGATCTAATTCCATACTTCAAGAATGAATGGATAGGGAGAAATCTACTTGACAATATGAGAAAGGAAAGAAAATAAAAAATGAGAAAGAAAGAGCTTCTCTTTCACCGCCTCGTCACCATAGAAGTAATCCGGGTCTCTCTCACTAATAGGACAGACTGAACACTCCCCTATTCTCAACTTATTAGCCCTWGGTCCATTCCCACGAAAATTCCGTAGTATTGTCCACTCATGTTGCGCCAAAGACTCGAAAAGAGTTCAAAGTATAACTCCGTATGAGAAATGGAAACAAACCTTTAGTTTTACATTTGAGAATTTTTGGATCAAGTGCATGCACCCATATTCCTAGAAAAAGGTGAAACAAATTGSAGCCTCAAAATCACTAGTGTCATGTAGATTTATYGTAAAAATGTCAAATTGCGTTTTATCGTAGTCAATGAGTATGCCATTAATATGTTCATGTAAATTAAGTGTGTTGATCAAAAGAATTGACATACATGATTATGATTGAATGGAATTATTGTCATATTCAACATTCCATTTTATACTTCTTCGCAGATGTTGCATTTCGATATCAAATTTTATTTAATCTTTAAATTATCTTTCGTAAGAGGATTTATGTTGCATTTCGATATCAAATTTTATGTAATCTTGAAATTATCTTTCGTAAGAGGCTTTGACGCATCAAATGATTCTATGTTCCTTGCATTGGATAAAGCTATAATCAGAGAACTCACACACAAAGAGACACGAAGAACATATAAAACAACTTGTCTATTGCATTAGAGGCATGAGTATTTATACAGTGGTAGGATGAGCTCCACCGTTGATTAGTTTCAAGATCAATGGCTGGAATTGCTTCTTCCAGATGTTTCTGGTTCTTTCAAAAGTTTACCAAAGTCGGTGAAGTCGGTGCATTTATTGCAGACTTATCTCTATCAACTACTAGACTGGTTGTTTAATTAATTTCTAACGCTCCCCCTTAATTAAACAACCTTTACAACACCTATCTTATCTTTACATATTACAAACTTAGCCTTCCCAAGAGGCTTTGTAAATATATCCGCAGCATTATCATTTGTGTTGCAATACAATACATCAATTTCATTTGACTATATTTTTTCTCTTACAAAATGATAGTGTGTCTCAATATGCTTTGACCTAGCATGATACACTGGGTTGTTTGCCAGTTTGATGGAACTTTGGTTGTCACATTGGATGATTGTTGGTACTTTTTGTTTTTCTCCAACATCTTCAAGTATCCTCCTTAGCGAAATTGCTTCACAGGTGGCAGTGCATAATGCTTTGTACTCAGCTTCAGTGGATGACAAAGAAACAATTGGTTGTTTCTTACTGCTCCAGGGCATGATCCATGATCCAATACTGAATGCATATCCTGTAGTAGACTTCCTGTCATCTAGATTTCCTGCGCAATTAGAATCTGAGAAACCTGTCAACTCAACCTCAAAATCATTAGTATACTCAATACCAAAATCAATAGTCCCTTTCAAATATCGAAGGACTCTCTTTACATCTTTCCAATGATTCTCATGGGGCTTAGCCATAAATTGGCTAAGAATGCTAACTAAATATGAAATATCTGGCCTAGTTGTGGTGAGATAATTTAGACTTCCCACTAATTGTCGATACAAAGTACCATCCACTTCTTTTGAGTCATCATTATTGCTGAGCTTAATATTTTGTTCTAATGGAGTAGATATTGGCTTATATGTGTTCATATTAAACCTCCTGAGTACCTCCTTTGTATATTTTCTTTGTGTGATTAAGGTCTTACCATTTTCTCTCCATACCTGAAGACCTAAACAGTAATGTAAATGTCCAAGATCCTTCATTTCACACTGTTGTGACAACTTTATTTTGATCTCTTCAATCATCCCAGTAGCACTTTCTGTTATGATAAGATCATCCACATATAGATAAATCAAAGCAATTTGACGATTTCTATCTTTCTTCATATACAGCTTTGGATCACTTTTACTTTTTATAAAGCCTTGTTGAAAGAAAAATGTATCAATTTTCTCATACTAAGACCTAGGTGCTTGTTTAAATCCATATAAATCTTTCTTCAACTTGCATACAAGATGGTCTTTTCCTTTCTTTACAAACCCCTCTGGTTGAACAAAATAAACCTCTTCTTTTAATTCTCCATTCAAAAATGCTGACTTGACATCTAACTGATGCAACTGCCAATTGTTCTTGGTAGCCAATGCAATCATTAATCTAATAGTATTCATTTTTGCTACAGGAGAAAAAGTGTCTTCATAATCTATCCCTTCTTTTTGTGAATAACCTTTGGCA
>JASDQU010277987.1:0-12900 GCA_032191745.1 Picea mariana | reverse complement strand
CCCCACTTAAATGTTCAAGTACAAGATGATTCAAAATGAAAATGTCTCCTTGGTATATATAGGAGACTAGGAGGTATAATTACAACTAATGGCCTAAAGCCGACATAAATAAAATAACATTACTAATCTAAATTACAACTAATGGCCTAAATCCGACATAAATAAAATAACATTAGTCATCTAATATGCCCCAATTAAGGGGTAATGAGCCAATATTAGGGCTTAACACACTTCACTTAGTTTTGATACCACACTATAGCATCCCCGACCAACACAAAGACCAGGTAATGATACCAATGCGGAATATACACTTATATAATATATGCATTTTAATCGAATTAAAACACTTAATCACAATAATAAAAGAATTATTGCTACCATATAGAATTAATGGAATTAACAATAGTTCATATACGCAACATAATACATGATGACATTCTAGCATCACAAGCATGCATAACATAAAATTAAGCACGTAAATTATACTTATCTTTCAACTGGAGTAACACCACCAACTACGTGCAGACCTTCCATGAACCTCCCAACCTTAGACCACACTGCTCATCACTCTCAGCAGTAGGTCACCCCCAAGTTGAGACTAAGCTCCACTTGGCAAGGGAATCCTAGGCTAGGCAAGTTCAACAGGAAGACACACAGTTTATGAGGAAGGATTATCTCCTAGGAGCCACTTATGCCCACTGCTCACAAAATCTCATTCCCCACATGCATGTCCTACCCCAGGAGTATACACCTTCACTGTCAAACAATCCATCGACTGCTTCACCTCCCTTGCCTTGGGCTTCAGCAACAGGCCAGACCAGAATTCTCAGAGCTATGTAGCAGCTATGGGACCCCTTCCAGGAGAAATCACTTCCACCAACACACTCTCTCACCTAGAGAGATTTTCTCACAGGCCTGACAACTAGCCTCTTCAACCACAACCACCTCTCTCACCGGGAGAGAGTGTTGCACACAGGATTGACAACCTGCTTCTTCAACCAAAAACACCTCTCTCACCTGGAGAGAGTGTTGCACACATGCTTGAAAACCTGCTTCTTCAACCACAACCACCTCTCTCACCTAGAGAGAGTGTTGCACACAGGCCTGACAACCTGCTTATTTAGCTTCGTTGCAACACAAGGAGAACAACAACAAGGCTCAACAAGGAACAACTGACGGCGACAAGCCACACTCAGCCAAGGGACTGCATGGCCACAATAGCCCACAATTATAACACATGCGACATAGACATTTATGGGATGCTTAGGCTTCACGGAAGACGCGGTTCGACTTCATGAGACTGATTTTCAGAGGTGCGTGGCTTATGCAGAGGTCCAACGCAGAGACAAAATGGTTTCTCAAGAAGGATTCCAGCGAACTCAAGCCGAGTATGGAAGAATGGGCGTGCCAAGCCTAGCGCGATTTGGCTCATGGGTTACTGATTCCAGAGGTGCGTGAGGGTATCTAGAAATCAGTTTCCCTACAAAATAGGATAGATAGTGGATCGAAGAATGGAGGATGAACCCCCAACACGGTTGACTTCTGCAGATTTAATTGCATGCGTCCAGGTCGACACCTGTCTTCCTGGAGCTGCATGCACTCCATTTTGCATACATTCCTTTCACAGGAACTTGGTTCAACACTTGGTCAATTGAAAACCTTAGTCTTTTAGTAAATAATAATAAATTATTATCCCCTTTAGAGGTAATCCCCCTATCTTAGCCCCTAGGCCCAACACTTAGTCTCTTCCCTTACCCAACCTTGTGGAAACTTAGTCCCCCTTCACTCTTTCTTTGTGGTCATTCTACACGCAACAATGTTTTTATATTAACAAAGTGCATAATTACATATACAAAAAAGGCTCCTAGCCTTTAACACCTAGGCTCTCCGGCCTACTTGCACATAAGCTTACCAACTTACAATTGCTTGGCTCACCAGCTTACGAAACATGTTTACAATACATAGATATAACTAGGTTCGTCCTTGGGTTATTACATCCTCACTGGGGGCATGCAATGTTTTTTGTAAACACTTTGAGGTCCTTTGGGGGCGTGCGATGCTTGGATAACACTTTGAGGTCCTTTGGGGGTGAGAAACTACTGGTTATTTTGAATCTCTTTTTGCAGCCTCTGTGCTATTTTACAACTTTGATGACCTTATGGTTCTGTTGGGTCAGTGGTAGTGTTAGCACTGAAAGTCACACTTTGACTACTAAAGTCTAAGCTCAACACCCATCAGAATGTAAAAGATAATTTTGTTTTTGAATAGGCGGATCAACAAATGGAAAAAGAAAGGGAGAGGGTTGCAAACTATAGATCAGTAGGTTACACCAATGGGCAATGGAGTCACAAACATCCTACTCATCGAAGGCACAAAAGCTGCTCAAGAGAAAACAAGATTATATGCTGATAGGTGGAAGAATGAAGAAGGAAAACATAAGATAGAATGTTCACTATACTGAGATACTCTCAATTTAATGAATCAACAAATACTTGAATATAAACAATGACTGATGGGAAAAATATAGTAGATCCTTTGCTGCTTAGGGATCCATAAATCATTGACAGCCTTTGATCCTAAAATATGAAATATATTCAAATAATAAGAAATATAAACAAAAGAGTTACAATCTGAAATCATAGCTCTCATGAGTCTCCAATAGCAGTAATGCTTACAATCATAAAATGCCCGCAGGCTTACAAATGAACACACACAGGAAAACTGCCTGCTCCTCCTCTATCTAGCCTCTCTTGGCTCATGAATATAACCTCCTTACCCTCTTGTAAAATAAATATATATATCCATATAGGTCCTTTCCATATCACCCATTTGAACACCAACCCCTTTCCCAAAATAGAAACAACTACAAACAGAAAATGACACGTTTTAACTAATTTACTGTTTTTCAGAAGGTGAAATTCTGAAAACTAGGCTTCCAAATGCCACTTTTAATTATCAAACCATAACAGTTGTGTAAAATCAGAGAACGGTTTTTGTATATAAACTCGTTATAAATAAAAACATCTCTCTGTTTCTTTAAATTCATCTCCAACTAGCCGCAACAGGTGTCACAAAAACATGTCTCAAAGAGGAAATCATGAAAACTGAAAACATAGGGCTCAAAGATTATTTTGAATCTCCCAATCCATGACACCTGTGTGAAAAATTAAAGAGGTTAATGTTCTTGGGTCTTTTCTTGATAATAACCTCCTTTGGACTTTTAAAATTAATCTTATTTCACCTGAAAATCCTCCTGGAAGTCAACTAGTCAAAAATGCCAGTTCAACAGTCTTAAAATAGAGTTTCAGCAGCATTTTGCGTAGCACCACTTCTATGTCAAATAACTCTCTAACCGTAGCACATTTTGAAAAAATGAGAGAGGTTTTTATTATTTGGTATGTGATGAACAAAATTTGCCTCCAGTTTTCAAAAATACCTTCTCAATTGTTCATAATCCAAGTTTTAAGTTAGTCACTCAAAACTGACAGAAGCGTCGAAAAATAACTCTACACATTTTGGTCTCTGCCAAAATTTCAATAGTGCCCACCTATGTGTTTGCGTGCAATTGGTAGTGCCATCATAATTCAAAACTACATCACTTCAATGTTGACAGATTTGGTAGCATCCGACATGAAAACGTATTTGGTAACAACCTATGGAATTCATAGTGTCATCATTACACTGCTTAACGGATTTGGTAACATTTTAGGTAGTAAAATGGCAGACCATGTTATATAGACAATTCCGTAGCACCATGGTGCTACAGAATATCTATGTTTTTCCATATGATGAGACTAATCAAGAACTTTGAGCTGATAGATGAAATCCTTTGTTTAACCTGTTAGAGGTTATTTAGTTTCTTATGGAGAGGCATGCCTCTTCTGGCTGCAAATTCTTGTGCTAACAGGTAGAATATGTTTTTAGAGCATGGTATATGGACTAGAATTGCTTTGAGCAAGATTTGTATACTTTGTCAAGAGAACAAATTATATATCAATATAATGATTAATTTTCTGTTGGAAAAGTAATTATATCAAATATATTTTGCACTTAGACATAAGTTCCTTCTTTTACTCTCGTTTATAATTTATTTTATTTTTATTCTTTTACTTTAATATGAGTAATTCACCACATTTATCAAATCTTTTTAATAAAATATCTAGCAAAGTAATTTTAGATAGTCTTTGTAAATATATAGAATTATTAAATAAATGTAGAGAAGAGAGAGAAGCCAAACTTCAAACATAGTTAGAGGTAATGCTTAAAAATAAGTTTAGATTATTTGAAGACAATATTAAAAAACAAATAGACACTAAAATATTAGGGTTGGAGGCTAAGTTGTAGAAAATGGAGGTTAAATTACAAAAAATGGAAAAACAAAGTCAAGAAAAAAACAATCAACCCAAGAAGGAGAGGTCAATGATCTAGAAAATCTTAATCTAAGGAACACGATTAAAGAGCTAGAAGAAAAGTTAAACAACAATTTCTCCCTAAATAGTTTGGAAGGTAAATTGGATATCAAACTAATCAAAGAGGAAATGAATAATCTTATAGAGTTAGACCATGAGCATAAGAAAAGAGCCTTGAACCTCATACTTTTTGGTTTAAACGAGAAGAAAGAAAAGGACACACTAACACTAATTAAGGAAGAACATCAAAATAAATTACAGATTGAAAAAACTTGTCTCATAGAAACATAGGGGCTTGGCAAAATAATTGAGCATAAAGATGGGTTAATTTTTGTTAAGGTAAGCTTTAGGGACTATAAATATCACATACTCGGTCAAACTCCAAGTTTAAAAGGGTCATGAATATTTATAAATGAAGACCTCATTCCAAAAGATCAAGTTGAATTAAGGAAGGAAATTTAAAAGGTAAATGAATCCACAAAGGAAGGAAAATGAGAAAAAAATAATAAGAAGAAGTTATTATTACAGATAGAGATAAAAAAATATAATAAATAGGAATTTGGGACACTTTGAATCCTCTCTTAGAACTTCCATGGATTTTCAGAGAGCAAAGGGCTTATGTTAAGTTGGATGTTGAGTGAAATTGATATTATCTTTCTTTTTGAAACTTGGGAGCATGAAGAATCTAAGGTCTCTAAAATAGAATGATTTTTCATGTGGTTAGTAGGGAACAATAGATCCTACCACATAGGGATTGGGGGTATATCTTGTTACATAAAAAGATCGTTTTCCCTCATATCAGGCTTCATGAAAAATACCCTTTCAATTAGTTCATGTGAATGAATATTTCAAATATTAGTGCTAAGAATATTTATATAGCAATATTATATTTCATGCCTATTAATTCTACCATTTATAAGAAAAAAACCTAGATAAAAATTCTTCTTACAATGGCTTAGAAAAGGTTATTTACAGCTTGAGAAATGAAGGTAGTATCCTCTTTCTAGGATACTTTAATGCTAAAACAACAACTAATCAAGATATGTTTTAAGAAATGATTCCAACCCTAATCCTCCATGGATAAATTAGTATCTTGTTATAGCTACCAGATACAAAAGAAACTCTAAAGAATTGGTTAAGAATTTGTTTGGTACCGAGCTAATCAAGCTCTACAATTCTCAAGATCCAATAATTTGCAATGGTTTGATGAAGTGGTCTAAATCCAAGTGGATGAATTTTATTCATGGTCTTGGCAACAATGTTGTAGAATATGTGATATGTGATATCCCCATATACAACCAAAAAGAAAAATTTGACATCTTAAACGACCATGGGCTTGACTTTGATCATAACCTATAACCCTAACTCTAAACTTTGTCATGCACAAAAACCTGATTTGAGTGAATTTTGATAACCAAAAGCACTTGATCTTCGGTAAAGATAAAAATAATATTGTTTTAAAGGATTTAATTAATGAATTAAATCTCCCGTCAAATAAGGAAAATATTGAAGACCTTTATTACAATTTTACGACAACCCTCTCTACTTCCATTAACAAGTTATTTATCGAGGTGCTGTGTAAAAAGGAAATTAGAAAAACCAACCCTTGGTATGATAAAGAGTGTAATATTTCTATAAAAACCATTATGGATGCTTCTAATGAGTCCTTAAAATATGACAATATAAATAGTTACAATTCTGTAAGTAAAAGGGAAAAAATGTACTATATAAATAGAGAAAAATAGAAGCTTTTGTACCTATCTAAGCTAGATCCTAATTTTTTTTGGAGGCAAATTATAACTCATAAAACTAAAGAAAAAATATGATTCCCTTGAGGGACTATAATTCCTACCTTTAAAATATTTATGAATCCCTTGATGTCATGGACAACATTCAAATCGTTTCTCTAGAGGAAGAAGTTTTTTATATAGAATACATAGAGTTTGGGTTTAAGCATCTCACAAAAGGGAAAGCTAAGGACATTGAAGGATACCAAGAATAAATCTTAAAATTGGAGGGACTATCCTCATCTCTCACATCCACATGCCCTTCAATTTAGTAGTCAAGCGTGGCTTCCCTAAACCCTAGACTCAAAGCCTCATTGTACCTATTTTTAAAAGTAGTGGAGATAAAAACAATACCTCTAATTATAGGACCATTATAATTATCCTCCCTTTTAGCCAAGTTATATGGAATTATTTTGGAAAATAAGATCAATTTATGGCTAGAAATCCATGAAAAGTAGCTAAAGGTCATGTTGGATTTAGGAGCTATAATTCAACTGTGGGCTACCTAGTTCTGATTAGGATCATTGTGGAGGATTTTCATAATAACACAACCAATCTATTGTGTTGTTTCGTAGACTTTATAAAATATTTTGACATAGTTCTTAGGACTAACCTTTGGAATAGATTAGAAGAGATAAAATATATTTTCAAATTGACATTAACTGGTATAAATTTGTACAAGAAAATTCTTGCCAAGTTCATGAAAAATGAGGGCTAGTTGGAAGAAATTAATTGTATTATAGGAGTTAAGCAAGGTTGTCCCCTATACCCTACCCTTTTTTTCATATACATTAACAAGTTAGAGGGTTGTTTGGAAGAAGTAGGATGTGCTTCCCCTACTCTAGTTGGTATCATCATCATCCTTCTTCTCTATGCTAATGATGTTTTTCTTATGGAAATGAGTCCCTATGATCTCAACAAGCAACTAAAAATTATCAAGGATTTCTACTCTAGTATGAGTATCATTGTTAACACTGACAAAACAAAGGTTATGCTAATTAAATCCAAAAATATCATGTAATTTAGTGTATGCCAACAATATCTTGAAGGAAGTGAATTTATACAAATATCTTATAATCAATCTTCATCACAAGATTAACTAGAACTACATAAAAAATAGTCATAAATCAACAAGCCTTTGGTTATGGGAGAAAAAGAAAATCCTTCTTGAGACTCTTGTCACTTCTATTTTCTTATATGGTTTTGAAGTTTGGGGTTGTATCATCTCTAAAGAATCATGGATAAAGATGGAGAAAATCCAAAAGTGTTTTATAAATTATAATCTCAAAATCAAAGGCAATAGACCCTATCTTATCCTCCACAGAGAAGTGAGTCTTTCTGCCATTTAAAGCACAACTATGACTAGGTACCTAATATACAAAAACAAGATAAGCAACATGAAAGACAAGAGGCTTCCTAATATGCTTCAAACTTCATTTTAAACCACCCCTGGCTAAAGAAGGTTTGGCATAAAGATACCAAGTCTTGGATAAATCATTAGGGAATAAAGGAAGATGTTTCTCTATAGAATAACAATAATATTAAACATATTATTACATCTAAATTTAAGGAGAATTTGTGGTGCAATAAATAATTAGAGGATAAAATAAAATTAAGATACTATAAGGAGGAGATTAACCCTAATCTAGAAGATCAAAAGTATCTTTCTACTGCGACTAGCATAAAGAAGAAAATCATCATTTCTAAAATAAGAACAAAATCTCATGAGATCCATAGTGAGACAGGGATCTGGACAATTCCTAAAACGTCGTAGGTCGAAATAATTTATCATTTTTTTGACACTAAGAGGGTTGAAGATGAAAAACACTTTCTCTTAGAATTTCCTACGTACACCCACATTAGATTGAAATTTCAAAATATTTGTTACAACAATGACCTTCCTAACCTTTTAACTCATCAATCTATGATGATTTAGGAATACTTTTCTTAAATATTTTCAAGCAATTCTAATGCAAACCAAGTAATTCCTTACTTTTATTAAGGTCTAATAAACCAAATTTGGTTTCAATGGACGTTGAGCATCATCATCATCATCATATTGTGATTTAAAAAAAATAAAATAAAATGTTGAATAGTGTATTAGAAGGATAAAAAATATACATAAAACTATACAATTGAGAGATCCTTTTAGTTTGGCATGAGGATTTTTTCTATCCAAACTTTCAAAATAAGAAAAAAAATAATTCAACACTACTATACTAAGATTAAGATTACCTATTAATTAAGTAATTATTAACCAAAGTTAGTTGGTCCTAACCAGGGATGATTTTAAGTATGAAAATTTATATTAAAATGTAGAAAGATGGGTTAATCTTACTTGTCCATAATATGCAAAATGTAAAAATTTTGGCGTTAGTTTTTGTAAAAATATTCAAATTTCTAAGGATTTTATATACTTTCTATAAAATTTTGGTGTTTTTTAAGTAAAGTAATTTTATTCTATGGAATTTTGGTGAATTTGTTTTAGACAAAATGTAAATTGGTGAATCGTTTTTTGGGAAGACCCATGGAAAATTAGCCCATTTGAGAAATTTAGCCCCTAAAAACATCTATAGTCCTAACTTACCCTAATGTGATTAGTTTTATAGTCATAAATATTGCTTAAACTAGTGTCAAAATATATAAAAGGATCACTGAATAAAATAGTTAAGACTCATCGACCTATTTTCATGTTATGCCTAAGTGGCATAATATTCTTGTCGTTGACCACTAATGGGATGAAGATGCCTCACTCTATCCTTGATGGCCCTCATTGATTGGTGGGTGTGCTAGAGAATGTAGTTTTCCACTTGGGTGGGATATCATATCACTATAAACTTGAATACCTTTCTAAACTCTTCGTATCTGCTATGAGAGGTGATTTGTCATGACTTGACAACTTAAACCTTGAACTTTGTTGTAAAAAATAAAGGACCTGCACTTCAAATATTGGATGGATGTTTTCTTGAGAGCCCATTGTTGAAGGATTGGGTGTGTTATGTCATATTTAACATGAGAATGTAACACCAATCAACATGGGAGGTGATACATGTATAAACCTTGAGCTACTCAGTCATACAAGTTTAAATTTTGAGATTGAAAGAAAGATAATGGAAGTAATGTTGTAATTCTCCCCAAGTGAAAAAATCCCTGTGGCATGTAAAAACCCTAGCCAGAAAACCTTCCCACATTTGACTTTGATCGCTAATAAAGGAAAGTAGAAATGAGAATTTTGGAGCTACCAAGTCAACACAATCAATACTTTTACCATTAATACCACTTAGTGTTGAGCATGGAAACTCTAACTTCAACATAACAACTTAAATAAAGACCAAAGTATATGCATAAATGGGATCTTAGTTGTACGATATAATAAGAAGAAAACTAAAATTACTTGCCCATTTAATACATGTGGGGGTTCTACCAAGCAGCTAAAATGATTTTTTGCACACTTCATTGATATCTCCTTATGATTGAAAAATATTGAGATGTTAGGCCTCCTATTTTTTTAATCCTGGTTCTACTAAGAGTTTTATACTACTGGAATGGTATTGATACCATTGAAATTTTTATTTCACATAATGTTTTATATAGATGTAGACAGGTAGAAGAAAAGCAACATGACTTTGATCAGGTTGAGATGGTTCTAGGTGTACTCAAGGTGTTGACACTTTAATATGGGAATGTATGTAGGGTTGGGAGTAAGTATTACTAACATAAATATTTATGTGACTACTCTTGGTTCCAATGATTTAATCATAGGAATGGATTGGTTGGAAGCCCATTGGGTTGTTTTAGATTGCTAAAATAAAAAAATGTTTTCAGAATGATTTCAGACAACCTACGACTCTTCATGGGAAGAAGAGGTTTTCTTCTTTGAGACTTATATCATCCTTGAAAATGAAAAATAGTCTTAGAAAATGATGTTAGGTGTATGCAGTGGTGGTATTGAATAAGGGAGATGATCCATGCTTGGACAAGCCCACTTTTATTATGATTTCTTGATGTTTTTCCAAGTGAGTCGCCTGAAATTTCTCCTATGTGTGAAGTGAAATTTTCTATTAATCTTAAGTTTCTATCTAAACCTATATCCAAAGCACCTTATCGCATGACTACACCTAAGTTTCTTCAGTTGTAGGTTCAACTTTAGGAGTTCTAATATTTGGTAATGATCAATATAGGTATTTCACCTTTGGGTGCACTGATGATATTTGTTAAAAACAATGATGGTTGTCTTCACTTATGTATTGATTACACACAATTGAATAAGATGATTATTAAAAACTAGTACCCCTAATCTCGTATTTATGATTTTTTTATTAAATGATGTGAGCTATTGTGTTCTCTAAGATTGATTTGTGATTTGAATATCATAAAGTGGGAATTAAATATGAGAATATTCCAAAGTGTACTTTTTGGACTTTCTTTGGGCATTATGAATTTGTGGTTGTACATTTTGGGTTAACTAATGCCGTAGAGGTTTTATGAGTTTGATGAATGGTGTATTTAAGAAATATCTACACAAGTTTTTTCAAGTATTTTTAGACAATACATTGTTATATCCTAGAACTCCATAATAGCATGAAGAACATTTAAGATTGGTTTTGCAATGCTTGAGGGAAAACAAGTTGCATGCCGAGTTGTCTAAATGACCATTTTTCCAACTACAAATCTATTGTTTAGGTCATATCATATCTAGTGATGGTATTATAGTGGTTCCTGCAAATATTGAAGCTAACACTTAGTCATCAAAACCAAAGAATATGCATCAGGTGTGTAATTTTATGGGCATGGTGGGATATTATAGGAGATTTTTGGAGGGATTTTCCAAAATTGCTAGTCCAATCACTTCTTCAGTTAAGCAAAGAGTATTTTTTATTATTTTTCATGGACTAAGGAATGTGAGAAATATTTTCCTTTTCTTAATAATTTATTGACTTCATCCCCAATATTGAAGCTGCTTGATTTGGGAAAATCTTTTATTGTTTGTATTGATGCATCAAAGGTAGGATTCGATTTTATTCTTTCCTAGAATGGAAGAGTAATTGCATATTCTTATAGAAACATAAGACTGCATGATGAGGACTATGTAACTCATATTTTAGAGTTGGCACTGATTGTCCATGTTGTTAGACTTCCGAGACACTACCTTTTAGGAATAAAATTTGCGCTAAATAAAATTCACAGAAGTTTGCAATATATATTTACTTAGAGTGATCTAAATGGAAAATAGAGGTGTTGATTAAAGCTTTTGAGTGAGTATGACTGATATTGATTTGATCAAAGGGACTCTAAACAAGGTAGTTGATGCACTCAACCAAATGCCTCATATTTATTCTTTGATTCCCTTAAAAGTGTTTTTAAGTGAATGTATTATGAGTTTACAAATGGCGATAGTTGGTGTTCATAGGTTAGAATTGCTATTTGTTGCCAGATCACTTGGAAAACCGAGTTTGAGGGGTATTCTTGCGATGTTGATGAGATAGTAAGATTCTTGAAGATATTTTTTGTTCCTTAGGGGAAATGTCTTAATGAGTTTATTTTAAATGAAGCTCATCATTCTTTGTATGTATCCCATACAAGTGTGGAAAATATGTATGCTTTTTTTTTACTAGAAAGATTGACAATTGGGCGAGATCATACTTGCATGACACTGTTAAGAACCAATTATCAATATAGCATAGAAGAACCTTAGAAAAANCTTCGAGGGGGAAACCTCCTTTTACCCCACTTAAATGTTCAAGTACAAGATGATCCAAAATGAAAATGTCTCCTTGGTAGATATAGGAGACTAGGAGGTATAATTACAACTAATGGCCTAAAGCCGACATAAATAAAATAACATTACTAATATAATATGCGCCAATTAAGGGGTGATGAGCCAATATTAGGGCTTAACATGCCCCTCCCCTTGAGACAAGTGTTTTCTGCAACACTTGAGTAACTCTGGATGCTTCTGTATAAAAGACTCATCTTCCTAAGTGGAATCTTCAGCTGGTAGTTTCCTCCATTTAATGAGATACTCTGAAATGGATATATTCCTCAGGTGGTGAATTCTTGTGTCAGTGATGGATTCAGGCTCTAATATGATTTTTCCTTCCTTGTCAAGTTCTGGCAATATAGTTTGAATTGGGATCTTGTCGCCTATAACCTTCTTTAAGCATGAAACATGGAAAATTGGGTGTACTCGTGAAGATGCAGGCAACTCCAATTCATATGCCATAGTACCAATCTTTTGCAACACCTTATAAGGGCCATAGTNTGGCGAATTCTTGTGTCAGTGATGGCTTCAGGCTCCAATATGATTTTTCCTTCCTCATCAAGTTTTGGAAATATAGTTTGAACTAGGATCTTGTCGCCTATAACCTTCTTTAAGCATGAAACATGGAAAACTGGGTGTACTCGTGAAGATGCAAGAAGCTTCAATTTGTATGCCATTGTAACAATCTTTTAAAACACCTTATAAGGGACATAGTACTTTGGTGATAATTTATTATCCTTCTTGGCTTGCTTGAGGGACATCTGTTTGTATGGTTGTAGTATTAAAAACACCCAATCCCCTACTTCAAAACTTATTTCACTACTATGTTGATCTGCTTGTTGTTTCATGCGATTTTGTGCCATGGTCAAGTTCTCCTTTAAGATTTGGAGAACTTGTTGTTGATTCTTGATGTGATCTTCCACTGCTTGAACCTTAGATTTTT
>JASDQU010277984.1:2129-13787 GCA_032191745.1 Picea mariana | reverse complement strand
TGTTAGAGGGTTAGTCATTAAAAATTAATTAATTAATGATTTATAAATTAGGTCAGTCTCAAAATTCTATAAAAGGAGGGGAAAGGAAGGAAGATGGGGAGAAACGGTTAGCGTAACGTTACGCTACCCAATTGTGGCTTGACGGGTTGCTTGTTAGGAGTTGGGTATATCTCAGTTGTGATTGGAGTGGTAGCTCAGCCATTGAGGCGAGCTGAGACGCTAGTTTACCTATGGTGCTTGTGTGGCCCCTTTGCGGCTCGGGGGGCTAAGGGGGAAGCAGAGTACCCCTAGCGTTTGGCTGGGAGGTACCGCTGAGTTTTCAGCGGTTGGCAAGCGGAAGCGGCAGGGAGAACGGACAAGGCACGGCGCGTGGGACGTCTCCGAAGCGGGCGTGTGGCTAAGGTACGATTTTAATTGGTAAAGTAGAGAGCGTTTTATATTCGGCAAATTATTGTTATTGGTGAGAATATGATGAGATTGTTTGGCATTATATATTGCAATTTCGTTCAGCAATGGTATTGTAGCGTTTGTTTATATTTTGATCATGCATCACTTTAAGTTATGATCTCATGTGTTTTTGCACTGATATGAACTATGTGATGTTGTTAATCCCCTCTTTCATTTAGAAATAAATAAAAACAAAATTCCTATTGTACTTCGCTGTTTAGAGACGTAACGAAGGGGTCGTTACAGGATTTTTGGTTACTGTTTATTCATTTTTTCAAAAGGGAATGACTTTCACATCTGAACTCCATTTTCAATGTCCTTCTTTTGAAAAACCATATTTTTTTGAGATATTTTCATTCACACCATCAAATTTAAATTTTGGATCCATATTGTATGCATATTTTAATAAGGATTTTTCCAATGATATTTTTTTTACCAATAGAAACTAGTTTTTAAGAAAATATGATATGGAGGATGTATTAAGAAGTAATGGTTTGTACCATATTACCTTAGGTAAAGAAACCTAACCCATTGATGATGAAAAGATCATAAAATGGTATAGTAATACTGACCTAGCACAAGGAATAATTGAAATTTCCATCTCTCTTGATTTAAGGTTTCACCTTCTAGGAAATGACACTCCCAATGTAGCACAGACCAAGCTTGAAGATGTGTTTGGTAAATATAATATTATTTGAGCCCACTAGATAAAAAATCACTTAATCACTCTAAGTCGTAATAATTTTCATTGCATTGAATATATTTAGATATCTTCAAAAAATTTAGACTTTTATGTATAGACTGAAAAATAGATCTGAAGGAAGACCAATCCATCTATATTATTATTTCTAACATTGATAGTTCATATTATGTATTTGTAACTACCTTTTATGCCAATATATATGATCTAGGAAGTTCTTATAAATATCCCACCCTTGAGTCTTTCATGATGCTTTGATTAGAGACAAAGATAAACTTATGCAACTTGGAGTGATCATCACCGCAAGTATCTCCAAAAAATCGTTAGTGGCCCAACATAAAGATAAATCCAAGAATCCAAAAAAAAATCATTCTTGTCACAAGAATGGGAAAAAAAAGGGTCCCAAACCCTCTCATCCAACTTCTGCTCCTCATGGTAACAAAGGAGCAAAATCTAAAAGAAAGAAGACTGGTAGACATTGCAACTTTTGTGGAAAATATGGCCATATGGACTGTAAATGTTTTAATAATATGGAATCTTTAGAAACAACAATGAAGATGCACAACATCTATATTGATTCTTCTTCTTATAACTCTTCTTCTCATGAACATGCACTTTCTTCTTCTGGTTTCTCCTTCAATTCAACTTCTACTTCTTCTTCTGATGAGTGACTTATTGATTTTGGATCAACTTATCATATGGCCAAGGATAAATTCATATTTTCTTCTCTTAATGAATGTAGCACTAAGAAAATATTTGTTGGTGATGATATATCTCTCAGTGGTGTAAGGAATGAAATAGTTCAAGTAGATAATGGTCATTTCAATGATGTATTTTGTGTTCCAAGTATTTACTACAACCTTCCATCAATATACAATATTAGTCATTCAAGTGAAGGTAAGACCATAGATTTTTCACCTCACTANCAGCTGATCGCACCCCATCAATATACAATATTAGTCATTCAAGTGAAGGTAAGACCATAGATTTTTCACCTCACTAAGTTGTAATTAAGGATTTAAAATATCTTGAGAATGCCCTCACAAATGGATTTGTTGATATTACCAGGTTGTACTGTAAGTTTGACAAGTTTGATTCATCACCTTTTCCATCATTTTCCGTTGCTCATAGAGATGACTTAAGAAATTTTTTGGATCAGAGGTTTGTTCTTATAAACAATCAATCATTACAAAAACTATGTAATCAACATATGGTTGCTGGTCTTCCTCTTGTTTCTTGCAGACATGGTGTTTTTTCTGGTTTTTTTCTTGTAAAGGAACATCTAGAGAATTTTGACAAACGTTCCTCTTGGCATGCCTCGAGCCCTTTGCACCTTGTTCACAATGACTTATCTGGTCCTATTTCTTGTCCTTCTCTTTCTCTGTGCAAGTATTTCTTAAATTCCATGTATGACTTCTCGATATGCACTTGGGTTTACTTAATAAAACTTAAAAGTGATGTTTTGGACAAATTTTTGGCCTAAAAGACCCTTGTAGAAAAGCAATCTGGACATTAACTTCAAAGGTTAAGAATAGATAATGGAGGTGAATATGTGAACAATAAATTTACAAGTTACAACATTGCATAGGGCATCCAAATGAAACACATTGTTGAATATACACCACACAAAAATAGTGTTTGTAGGACAAACAATCACACATTAAAAGAAATGGCTAATTGTATGATCCAATCTAAGGGTTCAAGTCTTAATTATTGGGAAGAATCAATTAAATTTCCAAATTATATAATAAATTTAACTCCTAGAAAGGATCTAAAAATACAACACTTGAGGAAGGATGGAATAAAATTAATCCTGACGTAAGTCACTTATGTGTATTTGGTAGTGTAGTATGGGCTCACAGTCCTAATGAGAAAAGTAAATATTTACAACATAAATGTGAGAAGTGTATTTTTGTTCGTTATCCTATATATGTCAAAGGTTAAAAAATTCTTCGAGCTCATTCTAATGGAATTATTATTACAAGATATGTTAAATTTGATGAAAATCTCTTGGTCTGTGATCATAATTCGACATGTGTTCCCTATTTGGCATGTGATCCATCTTCGACATTTGCACCATATTTTGTTTTTATTATAATTTATTCTTGAGATGACGATAGTGAGGATGAAAATCCAGCTCCATTTTCTCACCTTCCTCTAAATGAGTCCATTGAAAATTAACATGCACATGTACAACCACTTCACAAATGGATCCATTAAACTCAATAAGCAACTAGTGATCTTACCGATGATCCTTTATATTAGTTTCGAACATGTTAATAATTACAATGATCCTCTTCTCTTTTGTATCAAGTTTAAGAGAGTTGTTATCGAGAGACATTTGTAGAAGCTTTGGGGTATCTAGATTCACATACAACAATGAAAGAAGAGTATCATTATTTAATGGAAAATGATACTTGGGATCTTGTACCTCTTCCTAAGAAAGAAATCTTTTCATATGTAAATGGGTGTATAGAACTAAGTATGCATTAGATGGATTTGTTGAAACACACAATGCCCATTCAGTTTTCAAAGGATTCCCTCAAGTTGAAGGCATTTAATAAAATGGAACCTTTTCCCCTATATCCAAAATGAATTACATCCGCATAAATGAGAGGTCCATTAGATGGATGTTAAATATTTCATCTTGCATGAAGATTTGCAAGAAAACATATACGAGGAACAAACTCCTAGCATGAATCTAGACTTGTTTTTCACCTCACGAAATCTCTTAATGGTATTAAGCATGATACTTGATCGTAGTATACCAAAATGGGAAACTTTCTTCTTGACACCATCTTTTCTAGATGTCATTCTAACCCAAATGTCTATACCAATAAAGTAGGAATCCATCTCATAATCCTTTTTTTTTATGTTTATGAAATTATCCTCATTGGTAGTGACCCTAAACATTTAAACCATGTGAAAACACGTTGTAAGAATAAATTTGAAATGACCTACTTAGGTTATTTCCATTATTTCCTTGGCCTCCACGTATTGCAAACCAAGGAAGAGTTTTTTCTTTCTGAGTCTAAGTATGATTGTGACCTTCTTCGAAACTTTCACATGGAATATTATAAATCAACCCCTTATCCCTTCTAGTATGGAGTCAAACTTGTTTTCACTTTTACTTCTCTTGAAGTTGATGCCACTTTGTACCATCAATTAGTTTATATCCTCTTATATTTGATGCATAATCATCATGAAATTTCCTTTTTGATTGTTCTTGTTTTTCAATATATGAAAAACCCCCATGGAAACCATTGGAAAGCATGTAACTTCCACCATCTTAAGAGAAAAACATTACTTGCAGCTAATACACATAAATATGAAAACTTTCTACTAATTAAATTCTTGCAGCTTATCAGCTGTGAATTATAAAAAGACATATCTATGCTATGATACCATATAATTAAATTCATCTAAGAACTTCCAAACTATCATAATGGTCACATACTCACTAAGACAAATCATGCGTGCAACATCCTTTGTACTGCAAATAACACATATTCACAGTGTGCACACAACAAGCATTGTATTGCGCATGGCAACTATTCCCAGTGTGTGTGACAATTCAAGCACCAAACCATAATCATGTTACATATACTACTCAAATTGATTAATATATACATTTAAACCTCAAGTTATGAACACTATGAAAATCAAGCTCAAGCAATTATCCATACTAGTTAAAAGATAAATGGAGCTAATAATTTCACCAAAGCAACATATAATTCATTCACATGAACAAAGTAAAATGAAGAAGAGTTAAACCCATGTACATTAACTTAGAAAAAAATATAAACACTTTTATTTTTAAAATAGTTGTGCAACCACCTTCTTGGGAAGGACGTTCCACCCAACCATAGACTTTTTGTTTCAAATATCAACAAATGTCACCCCTGAGCTAAGGAAAGAATTCCACAATAAAAGGGTGTCTCTCAAAGTCCACTTGTAGCTCAATATCGCACAACCCATTGGTATTCTCCTACAATTATCCTGAATTTCCTCCAACTCTCTTCCTCTTGACCTTTCCAACCCAAGGAATGTACCATTTCACTGGTCTTATCCCATTGAGCATCCCATTTTTATCATGGTAACTTTGCCATATGTAAATAGGGATATCTCTACTGGGAACTAAAGGGAACTCATTTCTAGGAAAACTACCAACAACAACAACAAACACTTCCTATTACAGTGCAACTCACACAAGAGTTCACTCTTCAAGCCTCACAACTTGGCTCTTCAATATTGAGCTCCAAAGCACTAAAAAATTCTCTAGCATGCTCCACAATTATCCCAACCTTCTTTCTCTATATTCAATTCTGTTTTTCTCTTCTCTCTTCTTGTTTTTAATGTAAAACTTAATGTGTAAAAACTGCATGGAACAACCCATGCAAATTTCCTCTATTTTCCAAATATATTTGAATTCTCACTTTGGAAAATTTTGATTGTGTAAAATCCCCCCCATTCTCTCCAATAACCATTGTATGTGATTCTAACACCCACCCTCTTACATGATTTTAATGATTGGGCTCTCATACACTCATACACAATCAGAAGTTATCCCCAGTGATAAAAAAATTCATGAAAATGGGTTGAATTAATACGCATTATTTATTCCCCCCTTGGAGCCCTCTTAGACACTCTCTTTTCTTATGGAAAATCTTATCCCCCATATCTATCAATATTTGCAACAACCGCTACCACATTTTATATATTTTAAAAAAGAAAATTCATTTTCATATTACATTGCTTTGCCATAACCACATTAATTTCTACATTATGCATAAATTAAACTAGGGATTATAGTGGGGAAGTTACACTCATACTCTCTGAGAGTTATGCACCGTCCTTGATGCACAACACCATGCCAAATACATATACAAATTTACATCACAATACAATACTCATAAAAGAAAAGAAAATTCTACAATTGTTACCCTCCAACAACAATCTTAACCAAAATCTCATATTTCCATCAACCTATTCACCCAAGAAATGTGCCACCTTGACTATTCATAGTCCATCATGCTACACAATTCGTTTTTTAGTGTTGTTAGCACAAGTGACAAGAATTCTAATATCTGTTTCTAGAACTCTAGGAACCCAAAAATGGAGTCTTTCATTTTCAATTTATGTTTCCTTCAAAATTGACAAAAAATTGTGGGTATTCCTCTTGCAAAGTTTCTTAATTCTCCCGTGTTGCATATTTAGGATTGTAGCAGGTCCATTTAAATTTTACCATCCCTATATATTTGTTCCTAGGAACCTTGTATTTCCAGCCCAGAATGCGTACTAGTTCCACCCATAAATCCCCTTCATTTTCCTCTCGGATCACAATCCAATCAATTATCTAGTTAGAGTCAAGAATATATATTTATTTAATAATGACAACTGAAAAAAATTATGCAGACTCATGGATGCAGGAAATGTTAGCATGTATGCAACTAGACCTATCTTCTCTAATATTTCAAAAGGCCCACACTATATTGTTGACAACTTTGGGTAGCAATCCAATCTTGGAGAACTTCTTTTCACTTTCACTTATTTTGTTTTTACTTCTTCTTTCCACATTGATGCAACTATTACTTCATAACTATTTTGGAATTACACTTTAACATCCTTTTCATTATTTCTGTTTGATATGAGAATATAAGTTGTAAATTATTGAATATTCAATATCATCATGTCTAATATTATTCAAGAAATGAACAATAATAATATTGAACATTTAGGAAGTAAACAACGAGAATGAGGGAATTGAATCCAATGCAACAATTCATTAAAATTGAAAGTGAAGAAATGAGGATACAAAAGAATCATAGATAAATATCGTGACAAAAAAATTTACCAAGTATCAAAGGAAAGAACAAACAAATAAAGGATGTGAAGTAAAAAGACTACACCTACAAATAATGAATAAATATCAAAGGGAAGGAAAATGAAAAAAAGATTCAAAAGAAAAAGATTACAATTTCAACGAATGAATGTGAATGCGGATGGTAGAGAAGAACATAGAAGTCAAAATAGAGATAAAGTAAGAGCACATCAAGGTAGAGGCATCAATAAGGTGATGACAAAAACTAAACCTATTTCACCAATAAGGTAGAGGCATCAATAATGAAAATCATCAACCAATAATGCTATATTATGATGAGCTTAAAACAAAATCCAATGTGCTAGTCTTTTTCATACGAATATGAAGTTATTGCACATAAAACATTTCGTGGAAGAATTAATAAATTGGGTCATATTCAAATGTCTAATGTGTGTGACGAGTAATATCTCAATATTTATGTGTTGACTACTAATAGAGTTCGATGTGTATTAGATGTAAAAGAGAGGATATCAATCATAGATTTTCATCTCAAAATGATATGAATCTAGGGTTTCAACCTTGGGTCCTTGCAATTATTTCATAAGTTGAAGAGTTATTGATGGCACACCCTAGTCCAATTTTGCAAGTAATGCATAATAGGTTGAAAATACAAATATAAAGTACACACCATTAGTTTTCCTCAAGTGGTTAAAGATATTGCTAAGAAATTACATCCATAGATTAAAGACTTTGATTTGAAGATTGTTGTAAGAAAAAAAGATCCCCAAAGATCAAATGACGATTTCAATGTTACAGAGACAAAATTAATGGATGCATTATTCTATAAGATTAAGCATGATCCTTGTTATTCTGTAGTGTTGAAATTGATATATATTCAGTTGATGAGTTTCAAAAAAATGCTTTCAACGTTTCATGATTAATATTGTTCAATTACCAAATATGGACAATGACATAGCCTTTGTAATGTTAAAAGGGTTTCAAGGACGTGAAAATATTTTAAAAGGTTGTAAGTCCTTATATTGTGAGACAACTAAGAAATTGAGATGCACATAGGGAAATTGAACTTATTCGAACTTGGATAGATAATCCTAATAGAAAAGAACACACGTAGGGTAAATCTATAGATATGATTAATGGGCCTACATTAACTTCATATCCCATAATTTCAGGTCCCAAATGAGTATAATAGTCAATGATTATTTGCTATGGCATTTTGGACATTATTCCTTACAGGGTTCATTGGTTAGATCCCGCTATCATGTGTCTTAGATATTTCTAAGAAAGATCCACCTATCGTGTGTAGTAGATATTTCTAAGAAAGCACTGAATACATCTTTAGTGGACAAACTTTCCCTATCAACGATTTCGTGAGGTGGCACATCCTCATATTTAGTGCCCACCAACTCTATACTTTGGCATGATTGCGTGAATTAATATTTTAATGTTGTTGGTTTTCTCAATTTTATGGTTTATGTTGTAATTGTAGGGGTGTCGGTAGAGCAAAAGATGGATTTATTTATTCACTTGGTTTCTATTTTTTTTTTTACATTGATGCAACTATTACTTCATATCTATTTTGCAATTATATTATTAATGTCCTTTGCATGATTTAGGTTTTTTGATATGGGAATATTTTTTTTTTACATTGATTCAATTACTATTTTATATCTATTTTGGAATTATATTATTAATGTCCTTTGCATTATTTAGGTTTGATATGAGAATATTAGTTGTAAATTATTGAATATTCAACAATTTAATGTTTATTATTAAGAAATGAATAATAATAATACTGAAAATGTAGAAACTAAATAATGGCAATAAAGGCATTGAATTCAATGAAATTATTCATTAAAATTGAACGTGAAGAAATGAGGATACAAAAGAATCATAAATAAATATTGTGATGAAAACAAATGACGCAGTATCAAAAGAAAAAAAAACAAAGAAAGGATGTGAAATAAAATTGCTACAAGTGAAAAGAATGAAAAAGGATTAAAGGGAAGGACAATGAAAAAAGATTGCAATTGCAAAGAATGAATGATGATAGAGAATAACATAGAAGTCAAAATAAAGATAAAGTAATAGCACATCCACGAAGACAATGGAGAGATATCAATAAGGAAATGACAAAAACTAAACCTGTTTCTAGAAAAGGCACCAATAATGAAAATCATTAACCAATAGTGTTAGATAATGATGAGCTTCGAACAAAATCCAAGCTATCATTTTCTTTCATACAAATATGAAATTATTGCACATAATAAACTTTATGAAGGAATTAATAAATTGGGCGTTATTCAAATGTGTCATGTGCTTCAAGATTAATATCCCAGTATTCAAGTGTTGACTACTAATAGAGGTCGATTTATATTAGATGTAAAAGAGAGGATATTTGTCATAGATTTTCATCTCAAAATGATATGAATATAGGGTTTCAACTTTTGGTACTTGTAAGTCTTTCATAAATTGAAGAGATATTGATAGCATAAGCCATTCCAATTTTCCAAGTAATGCATAATAGGTTAGCAATAAAAATATAGTGGACACACCATTAGTTTTCCCCAAGAGGTTAAATACTAGAAATTACCTTACCTCGACATATTAAATAACTTGATTTAATGATTGAGGTAAGAAAAAAAGATCCCCAAGAATGAAAGTGAGATTTCAATGTTAGAAAGAAAAAAATAATGGATGTATTAATGTATAAGATTAAGAATGTTTATTTTAAATTGATATATGTTCCCTTGATGAACTACCAAAAAATGCAACAAATGTTACATGATCAATTTTGTTATATTACCAAATATGGACAATGACACTAACTTTTCAATGTTGGAAGGGTTTATAGGTAGTGAAAATATCTTAGAATGTTGTGAGTCCTTCTAATATTGTGAGACAACTAATGAATCCAAATGCACCTAGGAAAATTAAACTTATTCAATCTTGAGTAGATAATTCTAATAGAAAAGACCACATATAGGGAGAATCTATAGATGTGATTAATGGGCCTACATTAGCTTCATCCGATAAATGACTATAATAGAGAAAGATTATTTGATATGGTATTTTCTACATTATTCCTTAAAGGTGAAGCTGATTGGTTACAATCATTGATTGAATTTGCATCTTCAGTAGTATGAAAAACATCTTCTTAGATATCATGATGACATGTTTGAAAGTCACCTTTTATTTATATACTTTTTACTTAATATCATTATTAGACATTATATTCAAGGTTTTTATTGGTTTTTTTTGTTAAAAACAATATGACATACTAGGTACAATAATGATTGATTTACTAGAACATTTACAAAATCTTTCTAGCTTGTAGATAGATTACTAATAAAAGTCCATGTTACATTATTTTTAGACTAACAAAGTTCATTATCTAAAATAAAAATGGCACAATGTCTAAAAAAAAATCAATACACTATGTCCATTCCTCTCCCAACTATTAACATGGGAAAGAAAGTGGACAAGTTCTCAATTGTATTGTATTATCTAGAGAAAAAGTCTCACTTTTTCAACCTCTATTTCCATGTATCAATCTGATCACAAAATGCACTAATATGTCTAAGAAAAACTAAATAAAAAGATTTTAATAAATTACTATGAAATATAAATAAATTAGTATAAAACATATGAGCTATTCAATATATGAGTTATTCAAGATCCTTCTCATACATGCCACCTCTGTTAATAATATACTTGTAATAATAACATTCACTCGAAAGAATATACTAATGATATACTCTAATAATAACTTTCACTCAAAAGCTGTGGCTGAACATAAATATACTTCGAAAATAATATATAGGGATATGGGTGTATTTTAGTCACATTGAAGCATATTCTTTAAAATATTGTAGAGATTTTACATTAGTATAAGGTTCGACCATATGTTGAATTCATGATTTTGAATAGCTTTCTATTATGAGCTATGTTACTCTATCGTTTTAAGAGATCACTAAAAATGCCATGAACCAAGAAAGAAAAACATTAACATCCCAAAGCAATAGATATATTGATGGCAACCTGTACGTTAACATCCCAAACCAATAGATATATTGAAGGCAACCTGTATAGCTTACACCATATTCTGACTTCAACTGTTAAGTGCACAATACTTAGTATAATATCAAATACAATACAAGCTAGCCATCGCATGCATGTTTGGCAAGCAATAGAATGGCTTATTACAAAAGCTAACTGTGAGATCTTCCTTTCCGAATATTACCATGCGTTTCAACGGTTTCGCCAGCTTATATGCCATTCAGTGCCTAGATCCAGGCGGATTATCGTGACCAATCCCAGGGCTGTGACCTAACGATTGAAAGGGCGTAACAGATTTCTTCTCTTCATGTTCAACCACATTAAATTTTAAAGAAGCAAGGATTGTCTGAAGAAGTTCATGAGAACGCTGATCTGAAGCCTTCGATTTTGCAAATACATTCGCCTTCAACGTACCCTTTGAACCAGGATGCTTTTCAAGGTTCGCTCTTCTGCTAAAACATTCGTTCAGCTCTGCCTTCTCGGGAGTCCTTTCCTCGACTGATGGACAACTACTTGCAGGATTAGCTTTAAACTGAGAATCGCTATCCAGAGAGAATGTCTTGAAGCGGAAAATCCGAGCAGCCTCACCTAACGGGGCTGCAATAAACAATAG
>JASDQU010277983.1:2683-14885 GCA_032191745.1 Picea mariana | reverse complement strand
CAATAATCGCCCTCTTGAACAACTAAAACTGAGTTGTCGGGAGATCAGTAGTTGGAGGGGGCAAGCATAAACAAAACCCACGTTCCTGATTTGCCCATCACTAGCCGCCAATACCATAACCACCAAGTTGCCCTCCGTTTTTGTGCAATACACAGTGCTGGACAGAGTGTCGGATCAAGTGCCAGAACGAGTACTGGAAGGAGTGTCGGATCAAGTGTTGGAAGCAGAAATGTGGTGCATTTTTTCCCTGCAACACCAGAAAAACGTAAATTAGATCTTGGTAATCATAAAACATGACGAATTATACTCAATATAATCATTAAACATGAATTACACGTACCTAGTGTCGATCATACCGTTTTATCATGAAATTATTCAAAAAGCTCATTTAAAATATGAAAAACACATATGTACATGCAAAATAAGTGTATAATAACCATCATAAAAGTGATCATATCTCGTGCCCAACAATTCTTAAACTATCTCGGGGAAGGAGGATCTGACAAGGTGTGCGCATATCTCTTGTCCTATGCGGAGTGGGTTCTGAGGCTTTGTGCATGTAAGGATATTGACAGAAGATAATAAAGAAGAGAAGAGTTGGTGGACGTAGCCCCACACTGGGGTGAACGACGTATATCCCGTGTTATGGTTTCTTTGTGCATTATGTTGTATGTTAGTGATGTGATTTATGCTTAGTGTCGATATCTTTATGTATGATTCATTTGGTATAATGGCTTAATTCTTGGTAAGGTGAATGAATCTTAGATATGATATATATCTCCATGCTAAGTGCTTGAATGTGTTAGATCTTGTTGAATATTGCGCTGCTTTGTAATTAGGGTTTGGATACGCAATGTGAATAAAGGTCAAATACTGATGAATGTTAACTACTAAGTGATTTGTTAGAGTGGTGTAATCACAGATCTGTGTCCCAGATAGGTTGTAGACATTTGAGTCCTGCAACCACCCCTGCCTCTACCTCGGGTGAGACTTCATCTGCTTCACAGGTGTTGCCGAAAGGGCCGATACTTAGGGTTTTGTTGGTGTGTTGTTGAAGCGTTGAACCCTGGGTCTACCCCTATGCCAACAAAAATTCATGGGACTCGACGAGAACCACATCACTACATGGGAACAGGTGAGAAAGATGTTCCTTCAAAAATACCAAGACTACTGCAAAGATAAGGATCACCCGAGAATAAGTGTTCAAAATGAATTATAAGAAGGAGGAGAGCATGGAATACTTCATGGAGTGCTTCAATTACAATTTAAAATGGTAAAGGAAAATCCAATTAGACCCAGAGACTAAAAAAATATTTCTACCAAGAGGGTTTAGAGACGACTGTATTGATATCTTGAACCTGATGGTAGGTGGTGATATATACCAACAACCTTACAAAGTTATCTATGAAATGTGTTAAAGGTACTCTAGAGGAAATTCATGACTAGGAAAAGGGCCAAGGGACACATTGACAAGGATCAATAAGACACCCAATGAGGGATTCACCCAAGCTAAGATTGGAAATATGCTGGAGGATTTAAAAAAATAAATATCGAGTTCCTTAAGATCTCAATTATATACTCTACAATTGATAAATAAACGAGAGGAGGAAGAAACATCCTTATCCATTTTTTTCTTGAAATTTAGAAAAGACATCCATTGAAGGAGTGCCCACTTGATCAAATTTAAATATGTGGGATTTATGAATACAAACACTCCACTAGTAGGTGTCCCTCCTTACTCAGTTTAAAATCAGTCTATCACAAAGCAAGTGGGGAAGCTGATCAATTAAGTATCATTGCAAAAAAGTGATAGTGGTAGCTTTGGCTTGAAGGTTAAAATTAATAAAAGTGCTCAAATTGATTCACCCCCCCTCTTATTATCGATTAACCTTTGGAATTCTCAAATCCTCCCTCAAAAATCCTTGTCGAGTTGTTGATAACACAAATTCTCTAGACTAGAACTCTCATTCACCATTTGGTGGCTTCTTTAACACACCTTGCATCCTTCAAATTACATTTGCATTGCAAGAAGAAGTGAAGAAGGAATGTCGATGTGCATGGACGATCCTGAATTATTTGCTAAATAAGAGGTCGATCTCACATTGGAGATACAACGATGCCTGGTAAGTCAAATTTCTTGTTATACACCCCTTTTCCTTTGAAAATTTAATGCTTTTATCTTGACCTTCATTGATGATGGTCATGTTGGATGAAGATGAAGCTCTAATGGTTCAGAAACTGCAAGAAATTTGCGAGAAAAAGGTCCTTTCTTTGCAAGAATCTCACAACTGACTTCGTGCAGAAGTCACGTCCTTGCAGACTATCGTTGCACAATTTCTTACTGAGAATCAATGATTAAGAAATGAATTAGAGACAAACCACACCCATATAGAAGATGAGGCTTCCCTATTTAAAAGCATCCTTTTGCAGCGGTTTGATTAAAAGTCTAGGAAAAGCCATGGGACTCGATGGGAACCACATCACCACAAGGGCATAGGTGAGAAATTTGTTCCTTGAAAAATACCAAGACTATTGCAAGGATAAGAATCATCGAGAAGAAGTGTTCATAATGACTTATAAGGAGGAGGAGAGCATGGAAGACTTCATGGAGCACTTCAAGTACAATTTAAAACGGCTAAGTCAAAGAAAATTAGACCCAGAGACTAAACAAATATTGCTACTAAGAGGGTTTAAAGACGAATTTATTGATATCTTGAACCTGATGGCAGGTGGTGATATATACCAACAACCTTACGAAGTTATCTATGAACTGTGTTAAAGGTAATCTAGAGGATCTTCATGACCAAGAAAAGGGCCAAGGGACACATTGACGAGGATAAATAAGACACCCAACTGGGGATTCACCCAAGCCGAGATTAGAAATATGCTGGAGGATTTCAAAACAAATATACCGAGTTCCATAAACTCCAAATTATATACTCTACAATTGAAAAATAAATAAGAGGAGGACGAAGCGACCTTAGCCTTTTTTTGCTTGAAATGTAGAAAATACATCCATTGAAGGAGTGTCCACTTGATCAAATTTAAATATGTGGGATGCACGAAGAAGAACACTCCACTAGTAGGTGTCCCTCCTTACTCAGTTTAAAACCAGTCTATCAGGAAGCAAGTGGGGAAGCCAATCAATTAAGCCTCATCACACAAAAGTGACTGTGGAAGCTTCAAAATGAAGGTATATCTATAGAGCAATATGATTATTTCAATTCTTATTGGAATAAATCCTCCATGAAATATCCTTCCCAACAATAGTATCCATCTAATCCCACAAACTCACAATGGATGACTAAGTCACCCCAAAATAATCCTTCAGCATAGGGGTGGAGAAACACACCTTTTGGGGGACCTCAATAGTCACTACCACAACAACCTACAACCCCCAAACCTACACCACGGCCCCAAAAGCCTAAAAAAACTCCTCTTAGAATGAAAATCCCTGCACAACCTATCCCTAACCCCAATAACAAAACAACAAAACAAGCATATGTTGTTGGATTTCCATTTTACCCTACTTACTCTATCTCTTCCCTAGAATTTCAAGATATACACTTAAGATCTGGGAAAACCACAAATGAGTGAGCCTCATCAGTAACTATATGTCAACCGAAGAACCCCCTTCTTTGAAATTAGATAAGAAGAAGAAGGAGGTGCAAAACCCACTTTTTCTGGAAAGACTAAATATCAACAAACCTCCTACTCAACCAAAATTTTACTTCTTGGGGGAACTCAAGAATGTGTGTGTCTGAATACCTCTCTTCCAAGCTATCACTGATGTCCCATTCTACCCAAAATATGCTATGGAGTTATTCCTACGAAGACTGGGTAGAAAAAGGAAAGATCCCAAGATGGTACATGTGATAGGCAAATTAACAAACTTAATTCTCAATGGAGTTTCCACAACCAGATATTTAGAACCTAGTAGTCCCATAGTCGATTTTTAGATCAATGGGACCACTATCCCTATTACCTTAATTAACCTAGGGCCTCCATAAATTTCATGACCCGAGAAACCATGAGAGCCTTAGGGTTGATAGGCCTTAGGAATATCCCAATGGTATTACAACTGGTAGACCGATCCACTCTAAAACCAGAGGGAATCTAAGAAGATATATTAATATTGATGGACTCTTGGAAGTACCCCAATAATTTTATGGTATTACAACCTAAGACTTCCTTGGGTGGCTAACCCTTGATTTTGGGATTCCCATGGAGGGAAACTACTAATGCCTATATAGACTATAGATTTGGGAGCACGAAAATATCTTATGGAAGTTAAAAAAATAAAATATCTTTTCACCCCCCATCCAAGATCAATGTCGAACCAAAAGCACCCATTTGGGTGGATGAAGATCAGGAGGTTACCCAATAAGTACTTTCAATATACCAGTACCTTGCTATCAAAGAGAAGACAAAAGATGACGATATCAATGATTTCATATCTTTCACCTCGTCATCTTCTCGACACAAACTTAATCAAATCCTGAGCATACTTGCTCAAGAAAACTTTTTCTTGGCTGATGCACCACCAATACCACAAGAGACACCCACTCTTGAAAGCCTTAAGTCCATGACCTAACATATAGAGATTATCCCAGGAAAGTTTTTGAACATTAACTAGGGGGTGTCTGAATCACAAAATAAATAACTCATTGAGGTCCTAAGAAAATAAAACAATGCTTTCAC
The DNA here is from genome assembly GCA_032191745.1 of Picea mariana. Lineage (NCBI taxonomy): Eukaryota > Viridiplantae > Streptophyta > Pinopsida > Pinales > Pinaceae > Picea > Picea mariana. Next base: position 10,184 of record JASDQU010277983.1, on the reverse strand, counting down.
ATGGCACTATACAAATATGAAGGGAATCTACCCATACTTGTGTACACACCATATATACATCAAAGAACAATCCAGACCCATTCACCAACTGCAACATAGGATGAACCCATCATTGAATATAGGGAGTTGAACAAAGCCACCCAAAAGACCATTTTCTAGTCCCAAAAAATAATGGTAAATGGAGGATCTGTGTTGACTATAGGGAGATAAACAAATCCACCCAAAAATACCATTTTCCCCTACCCTTTATTGACCAAGTTGGACACATTGGCCGTGAAGAAGTAATTCTCTTTCCTTGATGGATTTAGTGGCTACAACCAAGTTCAATTGCACCTGAGGATCAAGACAAGACCACATTTTCCCACTCATGGGGAACATTTGTGTATAGGGTGTTACATTTAGACTTTGTAATACTCCAACTAACTTTCAGAGGAAATTTCTTGGTATATTTTTCGATCTCTTTCATGAATGCATAGAAGTGTACATGGAATATTTCATGACATATGGTGATAGCTTCATAACGACTTTATTCACTTAGAGAAAGTACTTAAGAGTTGCATGGAGTCCAATGTCACTCTCAAAAATGAAAAATGTGCCATGATGTTAAGAGAAGGTTTTGTCCCAGGGCATCACATTTTTCCAGCAAGTATACAGGTCTATCCGACAAATATAGAGGTAATACTTAATCTTCATCCTTGAGAAACACAAAAAGAGGTAAGAAGTTTTCTAGGTAAGGATGGATATTACAGACACTTAATGTAATTTTTTTCAAAAAATGCATGCCCCTTATTCTTGTTACTCACAAAGGATGCTAAATTCAATTGGATTGACAAGTGCTAGAGTTATTTTGAAAAACTAAAGGAGAAATTAAAAACAATACCTATCCTAAGGGGACCAGACTAGTCCTTTCCATTCCACATATCCACAGATGCATTAGACACCACCATTGGAGTTGTGATTGGACAACAAAAAGAATCACATAAGACATATGCAATACAATTTTCCAGTAAGAATCTTATATCTGATGAGATAAATTATATCATCATAGAAAAAGCGCTCATTCCTGTCATCCATGCTATAAACAAGTTTATCCATTACATAATTGGATATCATGCAATCATACACACTGATCATGCTACCATAAGATATTTGATGAATAAACATATCACTCATGTCAGGTTGACTAGATGGTTACTATTGTTACAATAATTTGACATTACCATCATGGACAAACCAGGAAATATAAAATCGTTGTTGACTTCCTTTCCTGTCTTTTCAATGATGGGAATGAACCCCCAATCGAGGAAACTTTTCCCGATTAACATCTTTTCACAAAATCTACTAACTCCCCGTGGTTTGCATGGATGATTTTAAGGATGGAAATTTATTTTAAAATGTAGAAACCTTGGCGAATCTTACTAATCCTTTATATGCAAACTATAAATGTTTGGCGATATTTTTGTAAAAGTATTCAAATTTCTAAGGATTTTATATAGTTTTTATAAAATTTTGGCGATTTTTAAGGTAAAATAATTTTATCCTATAGAATTTGGGCGAATCATTTTTAAAATAACGAATCTCATTTTTGGAAAAACCATGGAAAATTATCCCATGAGCGAAATTTAGCCCCTAAAATCATCTATGGTGGTTTACAGATGTTACTAATTACTTGGATACATGAAAAATTCCATCACACGTTTCACCAAAGGAACAACAAAGGGTTGTCAGGAAAAGATACATGTATTCTTGGATTGAAGGATGTCTTTTGCACAGAGGATCGTATTCCATCATTTAGCGTTGTGTAAGGAATAATAAATTTATCACATCCTGAGGCCATGTCATGATGGGCCTTGAGGAGGACACTTCACAGATAAAAGAACATGTTATAAATTACTTCACCTTGGATAGTACTGGCCCACTATATTTCGCAATTCCAAGNTTCATAGCTATTAAGCCCTTGTCCCGGAAAAAATCCTACATCCCGGTTTACATTGACTATGTTAAAAAGTGGATGGAAACAAAGGCACTCTAGGAAGCAACAAAAGAAGCTATGGCATAATTTATCCATATAGAAATCTTCATCATGTACATGATACCCATGGATATTGTTACATTTGGGGGAGATCAATTTACCTCCAAAAATATTAGAACCATCATAGATATCTACCATATTAAGCAATGAATAACCACTTCATATCACCCAAATGCCAATGGGTGGGTTCTTTGTTAAAATCCTTGAGAACATTTTAACAAAGAATGTTCAACCTCATATAAGGGATTGGATAGAAAAAATTCCAAACAAATTATGGGCATATAGAACCACCTGGAGAAACACCACAAGGTGCACTCCATATGAGCTGGTGTATGGGAAGCGAACTATTTTTCCCATAGAGGTCCAAGTGAAAACTCTAAGGACTACACTTCAACTAGGTGTGGATCTGTCCAAAGCACAACTCAAACTCCTTTGCCATGTTAGTGAATTGGATGAACTTCACCTAGATTCTTTGCATCATATGTACGTCATTCAACAAAAAAGAGATAATTGGAATGACAAGTTCATAAATAAGGACTTCTTAGTTGGAGATTGGGCCTTATTGTTCGACTTTAGATTCAAGGAATTCAAAGGAAAATTATGTACTTGATGGATGGGCCCCTATGTGATTGATGTTGTATATGATATTGGGGCAATGAAACTCTGAACCATCGATGAGACCAGAAATCCATTAATGTCCAATGGGAACATAATATGATTGTACAAAAAGCTTCTATCCTGGGAGGCCTTTTTGAGAGGTATCAACAAGGGTTGGGGAAATAATGACCTTGATATTGTTCACAAGAGTGGATCCTTAGTCGCCAAATGACCATAGTAATTAAAACAAAAATGTCTTGTTCATGAAAAAAAATTTTAGGGAACAATTAGGCAGGTAATGTTTCAAAACCATCTAATGGAAGACATTACCCCCCCAAAAAAAAAATAAAAAAAAATAGATGAATAAATTCTATTTGCATTTTTTTGTAATAAATTTATGAACAATGGGGAACTTATAGGATTTATGTGATGATTATGTAAAGCCCCTATTTTTCATGAAATTTCATTGTTTCTTTAATCCTTCTGAGTGTTCATTGGATATATGATATTTTCTTGAGGTGTGGGTGTTCAGATCACAAAGGCCCTATTGTTGCAACACCATCTGATGCTGCAACACCGTCTGATGCTGCAACACCATCCAATGCTGCAACACCCTATGTTTCTGCAACACCATCCTATGCTACAACACCTTCGATGCCTTGACATACTACGACACCTGGCTAGCATTGAAACGAGAGTCCCTTTGGCATGATGCCATCCGATGTGGTGACACCTATTTATGTGATGACACCTTCTGACATGTAAACACTTTCTAACATGGAGATATCCCATCCAAGGGCCACCTCACCGTAACATTAGGTCATTAATGCACCGCCAACCCGTATGACCCAAAAACAAGCACAACATTTTGTGACATTAGGCCAACCAAGCATGGATGAAAAAGTTGAATGAACACATGAGGTTAGCATTAAAAGATACATGATCCCCTTGTACACATTACATACCACTTAATTGACATAATAATTTATGTGACTAACCCGACCCCCTTACCATGCATAATTGATTTCTTTCCCTAAATAGCCAATATTTCCCTTTATAACCTCCCATTAATTATGTGTCTGACCTATCCTCCCACCAACCACACGAATGAAAATACTGTAGAATTTAACCACTTCACTGTTTCCATATCCATTCGACAAAATTTCATTTTTTTCCGTCACCACTGTTGGCTTATTCTTTTCAAAAGGTGGCAAACTTGGATTTTCCATTATTCCTCCCCAACCAGAGTGTTGTAATACCTCCTCTACGACCAAGACAGTGGAATTTCCATTCTGCAACTAAATATTGTTGTGAAAAACCATGGGAGGCTGCATCATACATCACGATCCAAACATAGGCCTGTTAAGAGCCGAAAATGAGGTTTGGAGACTCTTCTAGGGTGTAGGATGGACAATTTACATTGAGATACCACAAGTGTAGCACCCCAAGGCCGAGCCCCTTCTGAATTGTAATTATATTTATAGGTTGGTGAGCCAAGTGTTTATATGTTGGAAGAATTATGTGTTTATTAGGACAGAGATCCTAGAAGCTAAGGCCAATGAGCCTAATTTTGTATATGTAAATACACACATCATTAATAAAATTACATCGTTGCGTGTAGACCAACTACAAAGAAAGAGTTATGGGGGACTAAGCTCCACTAGGTAGGGAAAGGAAAGGGGCTAAGTGTCTAGGAATATGGGCTAAGATAGAGGGCTTACCTCTAAAGGAATAACATTATATTATTATTTCCTATAGGATAAGGTTTGATAACCTATGTTGTCCTAAGTTCCCGAGGAAAGGGAACAAGTGTTAAGTGGAGCTCATGCAACTTCAGGAAGACATGTGTCAACCTGGGCGCACACAAATTTTAGATGGGAAAGTCATCTTGTTGGGGGTTCCCTCACCATTCTCGCGATCATCGCCACTCTACAATTCTTCCATACTCCCCATTGATGCACACACAGAAACAAAGAGAGAACCTTGACATAGCCTACCATTGCCTCCATTGTTGATCTCTGCAACTTCTGAAAACCGCACAACCGTGTTATGAAGCTAATTGTTTTTCTTGTGAAGCACAACACGACCACGTAGTGTCTGAGCCATATCGTGCCTTCTCCTTTTTTATTGCGACCCACATTTTCTATGGATTGGTGTGGCTTGCTTTCATTACTAGAGCCCATTCCAAATTTAGCTGTGGTGGTTATCCACTGGATAGAAGAGGTAGGTTGTCAGGCCTATGAGAAACTCTCTCCAAGTGAGAGAGTGTGTTGAGGAAGTGATTTCTCTTGGAGGGAGTCTCGTAGAAGCTACAATACTTCGAGACTTCCTGTCCAGCCTGTTGCTGAAGCCTTAGAAGGGAGGTGGACAACTAATGGACTTGTGATAGTGAAGGTGTACACTCCTGGGGTGGGACAAGCATGTGGGGAATGAGGGTCTATGGGATGTGGATGTAAGTGGATCCTAGGAGAAAATCCTTCCTGTTGAATTATGCGACTTTTTTGTTGTCCTTGCCAAGCCTAGGAATCCCTTTCCTGATGGAGTTTATTCCCAGATCGGGGGTGACCCATTGCTGAGCATGATGAGAAACATGGTCTAAGGTTGGGAGGTTCATGGAAGGTCTGCACGCAGTTGGTGGTCATCTATTAAAATATAAGTACCAAATCTTTGTTCTCTGTATGACGTGTATCTTGAAATCAAGTTATAATGTTATTAGAATTGTCTGTATATATTGAATGTATGTTTTAATTTTGTTTCTGCATGAATAGGTGTATGGACAGAATGCTATAATTGTTTAAATTGCATTAGATACACACACACACACACACACACACACACACATATATATATGGTAGTAGAGCATTAAAGTTATTCGGTGGCATGGCCTAGCTTGTTGGTTTAAGGTCAAGAATGTCACAAATTGGTATCAGAGCAGAAAAACAAAGATATAGTTGTTTAGGTAGCGTTTCCCAATAGAGGTTTGAGGGCTGTGGATGTTACAAAATGATATCAAAGAAAAAAAACAAAGATACAGTTGTTCAGGTAGTGTTACCCGACAAAGGTTTGAGGGATGAGGACGTTACAACAAGGGTTCAATGAGGAAGTTGCTTTGGATTTTTCACTCACTCTATAGGAGAACAAGGCTCAAGTATCCAGATTACCAGCAATAGTGAATAAATGAGTAATATCCATGGTAATAGGATTGCAACATGAGGGATAACGATCGTTTTCCCGAAAATTTGCATTACCTATTGTGAAGGAAAAATTCTTGGAAGCAGGGGAAGAATTGGCAAGGAAATGGAATGGGCTTGAAAGAAACTCCCTATATCCATGTTGGCCAAAGGTTTCATATCACATATAAAAACAATTCACCTACGAAGGATTCCATGGAGTCATCTTCTGGTATCACTTGAATATTTCAAACCACCTTCGACGCCAAAGGTTAGTCAATGTCCCCTTATTCCCTTATAAATTTCTACAACAAAAGGATCAAAGTGCTTGGAGGGCCAAGTGACTACGATATTGTCTCTCTCACCATGGTATCATTAATATCCTTGTAATACATGCATTAGAATGAGAAGGTTGTGCATGGGGGGACATTGTAAGTCTTTCCCCACTAGTTGTAGAAACTGAAAGAGTAATGAATGTAACACTTGAGGCTAAAACAATAGGATACCCGATACCCGAGATGCGATATGGGATGTTGAGGCTGTGCATTGATTTCTGGCAGTTGAAAAAGGTAACTGTCAAGAACAAGTATCCTCTGCCAAGGATCGATGATCTTTTTGATCAGTTGAAGGGTGCACAAATATTTTCAAAAATAGATCTCCGATTAGGATATCACCAAATGAGAATAAATGATGAGGACGTCAGCAAGACTGCCTTTAGAACAAGGTACATTCATTATGAGTTAATGGTGGTTCCGTTTGGACTGTCAAACGCACCTGTTGTTTTCATGTGCTTAATGAATGGTGTGTTCAGGGACTATTTGGACAAGTTTGTCATAGTCTTCCTGGATGACATCTTGGTGTATTCCAAGTCAGAGGAAGAGAATGAGAAACACCTGAGAATGGTGTTGCAGGTGTTAAGAGAACACCAGCTGTACGCCAAGCTGAACAAGTGCTCATTTTATCAAAGGCAGATTCATTACTTGGGACACATTATATCTAAAGAAGGGATCATTATGGATCCTAAAAAGGTCGAGGCCATCCGAGAATGGTCAGTGCCAAGGAATGTGGTAGAAGTTAGATCTTTTATGGGTCTGGAAGGATACTACAGAAGGTTTATAGCTGGATTCTCAAAGATAGCTCATTCTATCACTTCCTTGCAAAGGAAGGAGAAGAAGTTCCAGTGGACTGAAGAATGTGAGAGTAGCTTCCAGCGATTGAAGCAGCTGCTAACCAATGCTCCAATACTGAAGATTGTAGATCCAAATAAGGATTACGTAGTGTACACAGATGCATGTAAGGAGGGACTGGGAGGAGTTCTCAGCCAAGAGGGATTTGTAGTTTGTTATGAGTCCCGAAAGTTGAAGGAGCATGAGAGGAATTATGCCACTCACGATTTAGAGTTGGCAGCAATCATCCACACCTTGAGGAAATGGAGACATTACCTCATGGGCAAGAGATTCGAGTTGAGAACAGACCACAACAGTCTGAAGTATTTATTTCCTCCAAATGCCGATACCCAAGATGTGATATGGGTATGGCTCCCTCCTTGCTAGTGCCTGCTACACATGACCGTAGGCTAGGGCTAAGTGCTAGCACTTCTTCGCCAACTCATGACTTCGCGAGTTGGAGTGTTGAGCCTTCGTGCTCCTCCTTTGCGAATTCCAAAATCATGAATTACTTTATTCTCCGGGCCCACAACACA
>JASDQU010277982.1:0-14886 GCA_032191745.1 Picea mariana | reverse complement strand
CTCCCGAATTTGCGATTCCTGATTCCTCGAAATGGGTAATCTCATGACACGTGACCTCCGTCAATCGGATGGTTCATATCTATCCCGGGGTTTTCACCACGGAGAATCCCGAACCCTCGTCATCAGGATTCCCGATTCCGCGATTCTTGATTTCCCGAAATGGGTGATCTTACGACACATGGCCTCCATCACTCGGACGGCTCAGATCTATTCCGGGGTTTTCACCATGGAAAATCCCGAACTCTCGTCATCAGGATTCCCGATTCCGCGATTCTCGATTTCCCGAAATGGATAATCTTACGACACGTGGCCTCCGTCATTCGGACGGCTCAGATCTATTTCGGGGTTTTCGCCCCTATACACTAGGGTCTTAACCCTCGGGTAACTCCTGACAGATCCAACGGCTGTCAGGTTTTCCAGCCGAGATTTGACGGCTCAGATTGGTTCCTACCCATGCATTCTTCCACGACTCCCTGGACGTGGAAAAATCAACGGTCCAGATACTCCCATGGACCTTGGAGATCTATGGTCCCGAATTCTTCATTGTCCACGAAGACATAGAAAACAAAGGGGTAAGGCATTTAACACCCTTCTTACTCCTACCAATCTAACGGTCATGCGTGACCACAGGTTTCTCGATGGAATCTCGTCCGTCAATTAGTACCTATCAGGGTTAAGGCACTTAACACTCCATCTTCTTCTTCTTCCGATCTGACGGTCATGAGTGACCACAGATCTCCCGACAGAATCTCATCCGTCGATTCGATACTTCATCCTTATGCTGCCATCTCGGGTTTTCAAGAGGATCGTTCCTCCTCGTGTAGGGTTACTAAGGCCTTACGCCTTCACATTCGCTTTCCCGGTTCTTGATGGGCTTTTCAAGGAGGGTATCTCTATGGAGAGGTTCTTGCCCGGGGTACTATCTGAGGCATATAAGGGTACCTTTCTCCCATGAATCAGACATGTGGTCTGAATTAGGTCAGTAAGCATATAGATAGTGATTTATGAAGACATAAGCCATACGTAGTCTTTCCATTATAAACATGCATCTACCAGTATTGACCAAAACACCATACCGACATTCTTACAATGAAATCATTCACAGTTTCACAGCTTATGGGCATAATTATCAGAATAAACATATATATATTTCAAGATGCCAGAGGCAAAACACTTATCAGAAATAACACCAGGGTTTAAGCAACTTCTAAGAGGGGTGCTCGTTTCCACCCAACCGTAGGCTCAGCGACTCCCAACGGATTTACCACTAGCCACCCCCAAGCTGAGACCATGATGCTGTGAGACTGCGTCTCTGTTTTCCAATGGCCAGGAGTGAAGGTTACTCTCCTTCCTCTCTACTATCACCCACTCTGCGTATTGCCAGAGTTCTCCTCCTCCCCTCGCCTCTGCCCCCAATCGCTTCTACCCCATGCCTTATCGTCTTGCGAGGTTGTGTGTGGCGTGATTTCCCTCGCACTGGTCAGTCATGATGGCTCTACATATGGGCGGTTCACCTCCCCATCCCTCATTAACTCCTAAGGAACCATCAACCAGCCAGTCTACGAGACATTTAATTTGGGGCCAGCGAACCGCTTTTGGTTCTCCGGGCCAGTGAAGTCCAAATACGGTATTAATTCTCGGTGGAAGTTAACGCCATCTTTCCAGGTGCCTTCCACCGCCATCATGGTCTCTTTTTTCTGCACATCCCCTCTCAGCATTTCTGCAATATAAATTCATAATGTTATTCACATTCATTGACCTTTTCCATAAGGTCCATTCACATCACATATTCACATTCATGAGTTTGCCATGGTTCTGGCCAGTCCAATTATTTTTACAAACTGGGGGAAAAAGGGTGTTACACACGACTAGAAATAATGTATGCTAAGTTGAAATGGACGCGCAGGGGGGTTTCAGGTGCCCCCCCTTCAGGGGTTGCAGGGGGGCGATTTTCGTTTCGCCTCGATTTTTGTATCCATTGTTGGGCGGTTTTTCTGCATGGTTTTTTGTCGATGGTTTTCTATTTACGATTAAAGAATTAGGGTTGCTGACTAATCTAGGTCATTGGATTAGGATTTTGGATGTGTGTAATGTGTGTATTTTTCATTATATATTTTCTGTTCTTTTATTGAAAACTTGTTTGCAATAAATAATTGTACAAGGTTAAAATCTATACTTTTCACTTTTTCTTCAAGGGAAAGATAAATGATTGAGAAATTCAAATCTTCTATTGGATTGTTAGCTCTCATCTTCTTTAAGCCATCTATCCTATTCTCTTGTTCCCCTGCCAAGAAACATGGACTTCTTAAATACCTGGGAATTCCCATCTCATTATCAGCGCAGTGATGGAATAGTGTCATCGGTGAAATAAAATCCAAATTATGGCAATGGGGTTGTGAGTCATTAAACCTCGCAAGTCGAGTAGTTCTCATAAAACCATTTCTTTCCACTCTCGATTTTTCAATGCTCAGCTATGCTAGCTCCCTATGGGAATAATGCAGCAAATTGCTCAAGAGGTGAGAAAATTCTTATGGAGAGAAGGAAAAAAGACAAAGAAATTTCATCTGATAAATTGGAATATTGTAAGAGCGCCAAAGAATAAAAACGGCTTGGGGATTAAATATCTTCCTCTTGTGAACCTAGCAATGGGCGCAAATCATTTATGGATAATGATCACTGGCAATCTGACTTGGTGGAAGAAAGTCCTTAAAAAATACTTCCAAGGGGATTGAAACAGATGCATCGATGGCACTTTGGAAGTCAAAAGAGGATTCCACATAACTTGGATCCTTGTAAATGCACGGTTAATTAAAATATGGAGCGATGGTATCATGGAAAATAACCCGCTTAAACCAAATCAAGAGCTCATCTCTTTAAAATATTGGATGGACACTAAAAATATGCTCACTTTTTTTGATATTTCAATGTGCTTTAAATCCACTGGTAGATGGATCGGGTGGTCCATTGGATCAGCTCCCTCTCATTTACACCTCCCTCTTATTTACAGGCTCTCGTCCCCTCTCTCCTCTAAACTCTCAAAGGATGTACCCCATGGGATCTTTCCTCTCATGATCGACGAAGTTGGGGTAACTCTGAAGAATGTAAACCCGCAACAGCTTCGAACTTTCTCTCTCTCTCTCCCTCCATGATCAACGCTCTGGAAGCATGTGTGGAACCTGAATGGTATTTCTCGAGTAAATATTTTTTGTTGGCTAAGGGTGCATGGAAAAGATCCTTACAACTAAAAATATTCAAAAAAGAGGAATTCATGGTGCATCTAGATGGGTATTATACCTTATAAGGAAGAAAAAACAATCTGTCATCAATTTTTTAATTGCCAATTCACTTGCTAGGTATGGCAATATGCCTTTGTCGAAATCACTCATCGAGTTCAAAAGCGTAATACCTAGAAAGAAATTATTTCTTTATGGAGCGAAAAATACAGAGATATACTCAACAATAAACCTCTTCCAAAAAAGATTTGGTTGGCCCTTTCAAATAATTTTTGTTGGAAAATTTGGCTGGCACAAAATAGAGCCATTTTCAAGCAAAAGGACGTTCCAAGATTAGTTGCAACCAAAGCAGAAGGCCTCCTTGCTAAGTTTTTCAAATCAAGGAAAACTGTAAATTTAACACATGAAACTCTAGACTCAAATGAGGAAAGATGGATTACCTAATTCTCTATCCTAAAACAACTATCATTGTGTTCTATATGAAAACCAACTTCAAGAAAAACATGGGAATTAAGAGTGAATAAGCAAGAATCTCATTGTTGGAAACAGTGACAAGGAGCACATATTATTTTTTTTTAGGGATCTTCCAAAGGAAATCCAAGAGTGACAGGTGCAGGGGGGTCATTATGATCCCGGGGGAAATCTAGAAAATTCATTTCCCTAATGTCTTGGGAGGACATCCAATAATCAAGCACATGCTTAAGCTCTCTACCACGATATCTTCTTCACTAAAAATTTATGTTTGAATTCTTTGCTTATCATTGGGGATTCAAGCATAATCCTTAACCTAATGGTCTCAAAGACAATCCCCCTCGAAAGAAAATTAGCTTCAAATTTTGCCCGAGTCCAAAAGGACATTGAAGGCTTTCATAGGATCTCATCCCATGAGGTTTTTTTAGAATTTAACAATTGGGCTTATTTGTTAACTAACAAGACACCGGTGTCAATTGGAAAATATATGGGTGGAACAATGCACCCAATACCTTAATAATCTCAAGTATATATTGGGTGGACAATCATCAAACACATTAACAACCACTTCTCAATCACTTAACGATAGCATATTTAAAGACGAGTGTTTCCTCCTCTTGCATGTTGGAAGTATGTGTGTGCAGTCTTTTGAAACATGTGTAGGACTTCCCTATCGTTGTGGGATTATGAAAATTGGTGTGGGGAACAAGCTTATAAGGACAAAGATGAAAGGTTGGCTCGGCCAAATCTAGTAAGACTCTATTCACGTTATTGGTTACCTATGATGGGATTCCATTCATGGATGTAGCTTTATTTGATTTAATAAGCTCTCAAGCCTATCATCTACCACAATATTTGGTTGGCATAAGTCTAGTACTTTTCTTATCTTTATAGTGTTTTGGATTCCCTTCTCTAGGTGAGACCTTTGAGGTTTGTTCTGTGCTTTATTTCTTCGTGCTCTATTTTGCACCATGGTCCCTCATCCAACTTATATTTTGGTATCGTTAAACCTTGGTCTAGACCCTTGCAATGGTTAATGTGGATTCAAAGAAGGTCCTCCTTTCAAACTCCCTTAGCCTATCTCCCCTGCCTGTCGAGTTGATCCTTGGCCATTTTCTCATATGTTATGTGTCTTTCCCTAGTCAGTTGTCATCATGGATTATAGAGAGGTGCGGGAATTTAGAAGAAAATTGAGAAACCATGAGGAATCAATTCAGTGCAACCAAACCTCAACATTCTCAATAACCTCCAAGGTACATGAAAATAAACATCAATGCACATCCTAGACTACAACAATTGTGAACTATCTGTTGATATTATGGTAGCTGCAGGAGAATTAACGTCTACGTTTAACCTTTGACAAAGACTAGAATATTCTGGGAAGCAAGAATAACTCTAAAACATTGGATAATAACCATAGAAGACAAGTTGGCTCAAGAGAATAATTAATATTGAATTATTAGCATCCAGGAAGAGAAGTCGGACCAGTTAGGTGAGTTGAAGTAGTATAAATAGCGGGCGATATAGCTCATTTGTACTCACTCACTCTCACAATTCCATAAGGACAAGTGGTGCGCATGACTGGAGGAGAGTTGCAGTGGTTGCAGTAGTGACTTGGTATTTGGTTATGATTTGTACTTTTTGCCTTTGGTTATGGTTTGGACTTTCTACCTTGGTTATGGTTTGGACTCTCTTCTTGGTACACTAGTTTCGGAGAGAAGTACACTACCTTGGCCGGCTATTGGTTCTAGAGTTTGCTTCCGCAATTATCCTATCTGTCAAGGTTAAGGTGCTTGGGGGTGTCCTTTGTGCCTATGGTTGGGTGATAATATTGAGATATTATCTATGGTGAAACGATCACACCTATTATTTCTAATAAGTTATGGGCTCACACTATCTTCGGACATTCTAACCACTGGAAGGTAGATTGGGAGGATTTTCTCAATTGTAGTTGTAGTTGCAATTAGATTTTTTACTCCAGCAACAAAACCCTAACCCTCGTGTTGAGGCACCTTAAGTGAAGCACTTGACCTAATTCATGGATAACCTAATGCGCCCTAGCCTAGCGCACCTCTTGGTAATCTCGGCAAGCCAAGACGTTAAGTTTGAGTTGTTGGTCAAATTCAAAGTTTTACCCAATCAAAGTCAAAGGTTGACCAAGTCAAAGGAGTGATGACTTACTCTATGAAGTCAGAAAACAAGTTAGAAGAGATTTCTAACTTCAGAGCATGGAAGACAAGGATTGACCTCATCCTTGCCAATAATAAAGTGTTGGATATCGTGAAAGGCAAGATCATGGAACCACAGTTTGAAGCAGGAAAAGAGAGGGAATCTCAGAACATGGAAGTGATGAAAACAAAAGACCTAACATGAAGAAAGTATATGTTGAACCCAAGAGAGATCTATTGAAAGGAACATTATGAGGTTTACCAATCCTCTAGCAACTAAACCTCTAGTCCAACAAAGTCAATCTAAGGTTTACCGTCATAGTTGGATAACAAAGGTATGTACCTATACATGTTCTTTTAATTTGTATCATTAGCATGAGTTTGTTTGTAGGGAATGTACAAGGGATCTTGTCCAAAGCAGTGATCTTGGATTCAATGTATTCACAAGATCAACACACTCTCTAGGTTTGACTTGATATAGCTCTCGTTGTTATGGAATTATGAACTTCTAGTCAAATTTATAAGACGAATTTAGTCAAGATCTTATAAGGTTGATACCGTATTCTCTAAACTCAGTTTTCTGTCAAGAAAGCATATTGTTTTAAGTTTAAGGGACGGGTCGAAAAGGATACTTGTCTCGGAGAAAAAGCAATTCAAGTGGAACAATAGCAAGACTTCAGGTGGGTTATTTCATGAAGGCTATCATGAAGATATCTTTTCAGGTATCCTTGTGAAATATGTTGACAAACCTTTGATGAACAATCTTTGCGGAAGTTGTCATAGAAGATGTTTACAAGGATGAAACAATTCTTGCAACAACTCCCAGATGAGTAGCAATCAGAACAGATAGAAACAAACTTAAAGAGACTCGGAGGGAGTCAGACTTGGAAGAAGTCAGTAATCAAAAGGAAACCAGAACATGCTTGTGACACTTTGCAGAAAGCAAAGAGAGATGCAACGGACGAAAGCATGGACTCTCTCAGATAGAGGTAATTGATTGCAGAATTCCAGAAACATGCAGTCTTAGAATAAAAACAAGGAAGTTCTAGATATTGCTCATTCAGGAATAAATATGAGATTAGGAGGGAGCTAATCCCCAATAATATGATCCATTGAAGAATACGTGAATACTATGAAGTATTTGTCCATGTTCTTCATTGGAAGTAGCAAACATGATAAGCAGTACGTGTTTAGCTTGACTCTAGAAGAAATATTCTTAAAAGAGCCTTGAATATCCTTGGCTTTCCATCTACATTTATGTTCCTATGGCGAAAGGAAGAAGTTGGAACCTTCGGGAAGGAAGGGCATGGAATCTATAGAAGATTCCATGGACTCCAACATTGAAAAGAAACACAAGGAATAACATGAATATTCCAAGAAAGAAAGAAAATCCAGAACAACAAAATTGAACCAGTTACTATACCGAAAATCATAAGACTACCAGCATGATTTGAATCCACTAGAAGCAGTCAAGCAGAAGGAATGGAAGGAAGTTGTAACGAAGAACAATGTATGTGAGAAATTGTGAAAAAGACTTATAAATGGAAGCATTGATAGATACAAGGCAAGATTCGGGGCTAGAGGGCTCTCCCAGAAGGAGGGAGAAGACTATGATGACATATCGTTCCAGTAACCAAATATACCTCTACCTGAGCCATTATATCTCGTGTAGTATCCATGGGTTAGAGTTTACATCAGATGGATGTAAATACTGTTCTTCTCAACAAAGTAATTGAAGAAGAAGCATATGCAGAAACCTCAAGGTTTTGAGGTATACTGTAAAGAGACCCATGTATGCAAATGGAAGAAGGCCTTGTATGGATTCAAGCAACTTGGTGCAGAGCCTCTCATGTACAGCGGAAACGTGGTGAAAACTTCCTATGACAGAGGAAGTGTATCAAAATAGTTCTTCAGAAGTCTGGGATAATGGATTACAAATCTATGGAAAAATCACATGATGACAGATCTGAAGAAGTTGAGAGACTCTGATCTAGCAGACCTGTCCCTGTATCGACAATTGAATGGATCATTAATGTATTTTGAGAATACTCGGCCGGATATTTGCTTCGCTGTGAAAATAGTTTTAGGTAGAATCTAAGCATGAGAATTGAATAATTGCAAAGCATGCCTTGAAATATCTTCGTAGGATGTTTGAGTTATGATATATAGCTGGATGGATTTATCGATTCATATTGGGCAGGGAATGCAACTGACAAAAGAAGTGTTTCTTGGATATGTTTCAGTTTGAGCTTTGCCACGATATTTTGGGCTAGCAAGAAACAGAGGTTTTTTGCACTCAACATTGCAGAAGCAGAGTATATTGCAACTTGTGATGCCTGTATAGAAGTAGTGTGGCTCTGTAAGCTGGTTTTTGGACTGTTTGATCAGGTGTTGGATTCTACCGTGATATATTGTAATAACTAGAGTTGTGTGAAGCTCTCAGAGAACCTGGTATTCCATGACAGGTCGAAGCACATTGAGATAAAATATTTTCTTTGTGATAAAGTCCAGAGGGGAGAAGTGGTTCTCCAGTATATCTCCACTGATGAGAAGATAACAGATATTTTGGTAAAGCCTCTGTCCAAGATGAAAAGTTTGTGTACTTAAGGGACAATCTGGGCTCGTGGAGATGAATTCCTTATTGAAATGGGAAGTGATTACTCCCAGGTTGGGAGGGAGCATTGATATGTTATTTATATATGAACAGTCATTTTCCAGTTTGAAAAATGGTCCAGGTTGGGCAGTCACTTTCCAGTTCAGAAAGTGGTCCAAGATTTCTGATGGATAGTCATTTTCCAGTTCAGAAAATGGTCCAGAACGGACAGTCATGGTCTGACAGATTGTTGATGTACCATAGACAGTTATTCCCCTTGTGGCCAGTGTGGGGGAATGGTCTAAGACAGCCATTCTTCTTGGCAGTAACTCTGAGAAGTGGTCAAGCATAATGGTCCACCTCTCCGGGCAGTCATTCTTTTGAAGTTCACAGTTGTGATTAGTTTCAAATAATGGTCTAATGTAGGAGGTTGGTGCAAGATAGTCATTTCCATAGGAAATGGTCTAGACAGTGATTCCCTTGGGAAGACTCATTCTCTCCAAGTTGCATTGTGAATCGTTCCGGAAGAATGGCCCAGTTAGGTTGAATGGTCCAGGTTCAACAATCAGGGATAGTTGTTCTCTAAGGCAAACACATTCTCTCTGGGTTTCACTGTGAATCGTGTCAGCAGAATGGCCCAGTTAGGTTGAATGGTCCAGGTTCAGTAATCAGGGACAGTTATTCTTCTATGCTTGGGAAGAATAGTTCAGACAACCCATGACTGATGTTTAACTTTCTGAGGGAAGATGCTCTTCCATATCTCATAGATGTGAGGGGAAGAATGGCCCAGATGACTCAGTTTGTATCATGACATTGTTGATGCAGGTTGATATCAGATGATATGATTGTTATGGAGACTATATGTCTCTGGACAGTAGTTGTATACTACTATGGTGGATTTGATCAACTGGTAGTGACTATGTGTCATTGGTTAGTAACCGTGTGCTACTAGGAGTGGTTGTCTACCACTAGATAGTAGTCGTATACTATTATGAATAGACACAATTGTGTTCTATTGGATGGCATTGTTCTGATTGCAATGGAGACTATCTCGCTGGATAGTGATGATGGTGCTTGTGATTTGATCATGAGATAACCTATGTGGCTATGATGATGCTATCGGTTGAATGGTTTGTTAGTGCTCAAGATCATTTTCTTTAATACCTCCCTAGCTAGGAGGGAGTGTTGATATTATGGTAGTTGTGGGAGTTATTAACCTCTACGTGTAACCTTTGATGAAGACTAAAATATTTTGGGAAGCAAGAGAAACCCTAAAACGTTGGATAATAACCCTAGAAGACAAGTTGGCTCAAGAGAATAATTAATATTGAGTTATTAGCCTCCAGGAAGAGAAGTCGACCCAGTTAGGTGAGTTGAAGTGGTATAAATAGAGGACATTAGAGATCATTTGTACTCACTCACTCTCACAACTGCATAAGGGCAAGTGGTGTGCATGATTGGAGGAGAGTTGCAGTTGTTGCAGTAGTGACTTGCTCTTTGGTTATGGTTTAGACTTTCTACCGTTGGTTATGGTTTGGACTTTTTGCCTTGGTTATGGCTTGGACTCTCTGCTTGGTACGCTAGATTTGGAGAGAAGTACGCTACCTTGATTGGCTATTGTTCTAGGGTTTTCTTCCGGAATTATTATATCTGTCAAGGTTAATGTGCTCGGGGGTGGCCTTTGTACCTATGGTTGGGTGACAATATTGATATATTATCTATGGTGAAACGAGCACACATATTATTTCTAACGTTATCTTGTTTAGCGGAAGCAAAAAGTGGACAAATTGGAGGCTGAGTACAGTATGTTATGGGAATCAATCCCGAATGTTAGAGGACATGGACCTCAAGAAACAAAGTTCTCTTACATCCAATCATGGACATGAAGAAGCAATCATTTGGGCATGTTTTTTCAGTAATTTTAAATGTTCACTAAATCAGTTAGGGGTTTTCTTTAAGGTTTATACATGCAAGTAGTTAAGCAAGAACCATCAAGATGTAATATTTTCAAACTAAAGTAATTTTTTCTTTAGAATTTTGGAAGGTTGTTTACACATGTCTGCAATGTTTCAACAGTGGTTTTAGAATTAGTTAAAACATTTAGTTTAGTACAAAAATTTAAAATTATTAATTATTTAATATTTTATAAAAGGAGATTGTGTTGGTTATGAGAAACCACTCGATGTTTCAATCCCATTCCTGAAGATGATGCCTACTCTAGGATTGAAACATTGAGTAGTTTCTCATAACCAACACAATCTCCTTTTATAAAATATTAAATTATCTACTGCGTAAAAGATGAACAATCTAATTATTGATTTTGTTATAAAAGCTTTACCATCCTGTTTAGAGATAGAAATGTGTAACAAGTAGTGAATATTCAGTCGCCTGGCACTCGAGTATCCAATGTATGAATTCGTTTGAATTTGACATAATATTGAGAGTTGTGAAATCACAATAGATTTTCCCTTTCCAATTATTTATTCAAAAATGTTTCAAGCATCGGAAAACCCAATATGCATATGAAACAATTTTTTATTAATAGCCTTACAATTAAAAAAATAACACTTAAATAAATTGATATTTGTTGCATCACAAGCTGGTACGGTTTAAGAGAACTATTTGTAGCTTTGTTACCAACATCGTGATGTTGGCAATAATATCGCCAAAACTAAGGCCGGCGATATTATCGCCGAAAATATCACGATATTTTCATGTCCCGATATTATCGCAATAATTAGGAAAATAGCATGATAATATCGCGAGACGAAGCAAAATGTCGCACGTGCACGAAACATGTCGGAAATAAAGCCAGTTTTTTACTTTTAATTTCTCATTTTGCAACTAGAGTGTGGGGTTTAGAGAGCAAAGGAGAAAGAGCTAAGTTTTCCTTCAACCAAATACGAGTGAGATTTGAGCACCATAACCTATTCATTGTGAAGTTGGGATTGATTTCCGTCAAGCAAAGGCGCATTTGCAGGTATGGACAATAGTTTGCACCTTTTTTGTTTCTTTTTTTTAATTTTTGTTGTGTATCCTTCATCTTGATAGTTGGGGACTATTTTTATCAGCTGCCATCAAATTATTTTGAAGAGTGGATTAATTTCAAACATTTTTTTTTTTTGCAAATTTATCAGTGTTCCCCCATTTTGTAAATTTGAATTACTTATAGATTGTATTATCTTGAATCTTGATTCTTTAAAAGTTAAATGGTGGTTTTAATCTTTTTCCATTGTTTTTGTGCCCTAGTTTTGATCACTTGAAGATTGAAAATGCCAAGAAAATTGGATGCTATGTGGGAATATGGTGAACTTGAGGGCGGGGTTAATAGACAAACTTTGTATTGCAAGTTGTGTAAGATGAGAATGATGGGGGGAATTACCCAGCTGAAATACCACCTTGCAAAAATTTTGAGACATGAAGTCAATATTTTCTCAAATTCAAGCCCGGAAATCATGTGTATTGCCAACAAAGTACTTGAAGATATGGGTTTAGCCAGAGAATATAGGGAAGCTAAGAAAGCTCGATTTGCAAGAGGGTGTGAAATATCTAAAGGGGGAGGAATTAGAAGTGAAACCCATTCTTCGACCTCGTCGTTTTTTGTCCCTAGAACCACACCCGGTGCACAACCTTCTATCAAGTCAATGGTAAAACAAAAGAAGAAGAAGAGGTTGATAAGCTGGTGGGTAAGTGTTTCTTATGGAGTGACATTCCTTTTAACATTGCCAAGAACAACCCATTATATCAACCAATGTTTGATGCAGTTGTTGTTGTTGGCCCAGGGTAGAAGGCCCCTGCCTATGAGGAGTTGAAAGGGCATATCCTTCAAAATAAAACGCACGATTGTGCTAGCACATTGGAGGAGCTTAAGGCATCATGGGAAATCACTAGATGCACCATGATGTAAGATGATTGGTCAGATCAGAAGGGAAGGACACTTATTAACTTCTTCATTAATTGTCTCAAGGGGACAATGTTTGTTAAATCTGTTAATGCATATGCACGTGTTAAAGATGCATCGTTGTTATGTGACGTGTTGGAGAAGTTCATTCGGGAGGTGGGTCCACAACATGTTGTCCAAGTCATAACGGAAAACATTGATAACTATGTTGTTGCAGGTAGGATACTAATGCAAAGGTATCCTACATTGTTTTCGACTCCTTGTGTTGCACATTATATAGATTTGATTTTAGAGGATATGGGAATAATTCCTTATATCAAGGACATTGTTGAAGCGGCTAAGAGCATCACAAAATTCATATATAAGCATGCATATGTGCTTAGCTTGATGAGAAGATTCACAAATAATAGGGAGTTGGTGCACCCTACAATCATGTGCTTTGCCACTAGCTTCATATATCTTCAATCTATCTTGGCTTGTATGCGGGACCTGAAGATGATGTGTGTTTCACATAAGTGGGATGATTTATCATTTAGCCGCAAACCGAAGCTGGAGGCCATATGAAAGCTAATATCATACCAAGAGAGTTTCTAGGTGGGAGTGGAGGATATGGTTGCCATTAGCGAACCTTTGGTAAAGGTTCTTTGGTTGGTTGATGGAGACAAGCCCGCAATGGGCTACTTGTATGAGGCCATGGATAGGGTCAAAGAAGCCATTTGTGCCTATTATGATGACAAGAGAGATGATGGATTTCATAAACGACTACATATATGGGGAGTGATTGATCAACGATGAAACAATACACTTCATCGCACGATTCATGTTGCAAGGATCTACCTCAATCTCACATTCTCTTACTCATGTGGTTTTAGATTTGATGTTGAAGTTATGGAAGGATTCCTCACATGTGTTGAAAGAATGGTGCTAAGTCATGAAAAACGTGCAAATATTTCCAAAGAAATGGAAATATATAAGATATCTGGTGGAACTTTTGGATTTCAAATGGTTATAGCTTATAGGAAGACCAAAATGCCATGTAAGCTTCATTAAATTCCAAATTTCGATATCTCTTCTTACTACTTAATTCTTAGTTCTAGCTTCTTACTTTGTTTTAACTTTTAACTTTCAAATTTCAATGTTTTTTCTTATGTTTCTCTAATTTGTTATCGTTGTTTGGTGGACAAGCTATAGTGGTAGAGTACCCCATCTACAAAAACTTGTCATTCGGGTGCTTAACCAAACACATAGTTGTTCAGGATGCGAGCACAACTGGAGTGCGTTTGAAAAAAAAAACACCAAGAAGCGCAATAGGTTACAAATTTTCAAATTAAATTTTTAATTCATTATAAATTATAAATTATTATTTTATGCCATGTCACACTCTATAGTCTAGACTCTATATTATGTATTATAAATTATAATATTATTATTAATTTATAATTTATGGCCCTCGTACAAGTTGGAATCCCAACGTCCCAATGACATGGTATATGTCTACTACAATCTTCGATTATTGGTGAAGCAGATCCAGAAAACACATGATGTGGACATCATTTCGTTGGATGGGATTGACAACAGTGTTGCATGGAGGGTTGAGTCTGAGAGGCCTATCTTGGAATCGATCCCTGATTGGATATAGGATGAGGTAGAGGGGGCAGTAGCAGAGGAAGAGGCGGTGAAGGATGAGGATGTTACAGAGCAGAGTCACTGACCATCTTCACGAACTTCGACAAAGGAAGTTGTACTTATCAGTAGCACCAATAGAGGACACGAGACTCTAGCTCATGCTTCTTCTACAAGACGTCAAAGTCCAATACTAGCCCCAAGAGCTTCTTCCTCAAAAGGAAAAACTATCACCTTTTTCCCGTAAAAGGGGTAGAGGGAATCATTACACTTTATTTGATTTCATTGTAGATGACTCGTGATGATGAAATACATTTGTCACTTATTATATTTTTTGATGATATTTTGAGGCTTTAGACTCTAGACATGATTCAGTGTTGATCTGTAGACTGTGATGTATTCGAGTTTACTAAACATCTTATATATCAGTTATCTTTTCATATTTATATGGAAATGCATTTATTTGATGTTGTTGATGCTTTAAATATTTAAAATTTTGAAAAAAAATGAATATTTTTGTATTTTTTTCGTCCTTACATTATTTTCCGATATTTACCTGGATGTTGCCGATATTTTCATTTTCGGACCCTCGACAACACCCTACCAAGACATACTTTTACCCCAAAAAACCTTGTGATCACACTGACATGCATGCGTCACATACCCACTACCATAATCAAATTTTCGTTGGTTTCTGCCGAATCAGAGCCCCCGAATTACCTACAGAGGCCTAGCACAAACTATCTCTTTCTCTCTCTCTGCTCCCATGTGATCGCGGGTCATGATCACAGGTCATAATTCGTGGTGCCTCTTTGTATTTCGCGCCTCGACGCTACAGTGATGTCGAATCGTTCGATTCTGCAACCGTTGAACCCCGACAGGGTTAGCAACTGGCCA
>JASDQU010277979.1:1396-14765 GCA_032191745.1 Picea mariana | reverse complement strand
CTCAAGCAAGCCAAGAAGGATAATAAATTATCACCAAAGTACTATGGCCCTTATAAGGTGTTGCAAAAGATTGGTACTATGGCATACAAATTGGAGTTGCCTGCATCTTCACGAATACACCCAATTTTCCATGTTTCATGCTTAAAGAAGGTTATAGGTGACAAGATCCCAGTTCAAACTATATTGCCAGAACTTGATGAGGAAGGAAAAATAATATTGGAGCCTAAAGCCATCATTGACACAAGAATTCGCCGGTTGGGGAATAGATCCATTTCAAAGTATCTCATTAAATGGAGGAAACTATCGACTGAAGATTCCACTTGGGAAGATGAGCCTTTTATACAGAAGCATCCAGATTTACTCAAGCATTGCAGAAAACACTTGTCTCAAGGGGAGGGCATGTTAATCCCTAATATTGGCTCATTACCCCTTAATTGGGGCATATGATATTATTAATGTTATTTTATTTATGTCGGCTTTAGGCCATTAGTTGTAGTTATACCTCCTAGTCTCCTATATATACCAAGGAGACATTTTCATTTTGAGTCATCTTGTACTTGAACATTTAAGTGGGGTACAAGGAGGTTTCCCCCTCGAAGAGGCTTATTATCTGAAATTATCTCTTTTTCAAGGCGCTGAGTACTTTTTCTGAGGTTTTTCTATGATATATTGATATTTGGTTCTTAACACTCAGGTAAATGGCCATTATGGAATGTGAGTGCATATCCCCCATATTCAATTGCTACAACTGAGATTAGTTTTACTTTCAAATATTGAATATATAACATATGTTCTACTCCAAAAAAATTTCCCGACTCGAGCTAGAATATTACATATACATACCCTCTTATTTCTTGTTTGTTGTTAGTTCCAGATCCTACATGAAAATATGTGTTCGTCTCTAAGAATGTCATAAATACTAATCTCATCTCGGTCATGTGGTGATATGAGCCACTATCCATGAATCATTCCTCTATGTATTCATATATCACTTTTCCAAGACCAACCATTAGGAATTATTCTTTCTCAAATCTTTCAATAAGACCATTAACATCATCTTGAGATTTTTCTTATCTTGTTAAAAGTGACTCTACATCTTTCTAGTTCTTATTTGGAAATAAGTGTGGGTAATGTGTCCAACACTTCTCAATCTGGTGTCCAGTCTTACCAAACTAAGAGTAGAGTGTCTTGTTCCCATCTTGGAACCGCAATCTCTTTTTATCATTCCCACTTTTTGTATTCTTTGAGAAATGATCTTTACCTTTATCCTTCTTATTGGAGGGATTTACTTGCATGGGCTATCTTTTTCAACATTTTTATGTATCATGGTTACTAGTTCCACACAAAGCACATGGATACTTAGAAATTTTACCAGTGGGAAACGTCTTCTTTCCTTCTTTAGAGTGAAAATATTTCTTTGGAGATGTCTTAGATCTATTACCTTTCTCTGGAGATGTCTTAGATCTGTTACCTTTCTCTGGAGATGTCTTAGATCTGTTACCTTTCTCTGGACTAGAATGTAATCCTGACTACTAATGAAGGACCTTGTCATCTAAAGTTCTCTTTTTCTTCAACCATCCTCAAGCATTCTCCATCTCAGGATTTATCCTTCTTGATCATGCCTTTTGAAAAAGGTAATCCTTTTTTCATCACAGAATTTACATTCTCAGCCTACAAATACCAATGAATTGATGTTGATGGTTCCAATACTTGATTTATGATATGCAAATTTATTTCTAATTCATGAAAAATACCCTTATGGAATTCCTCATGACATATCAATCAATCTTTCATCCTCTTCTTCTCTTCCTCAAGATCTTTCAACTGCATCCTTAACTCATAATTCTCCTTCTAGATTTGTCGATTAATGTTCTTCTACAACCTCAACTTAATGAGAGATTTACTCATTTTGTCCTCTTGATAAGAGTCTTCAATATCTTCACCAACTGAAGTATTTCATCTTGCCACATCAACATCCTGCAATTACACGTAAAAACTATCTCTGATACCACTTGATCAGAAAATCCTTAGACAACACTTATTATTTAAAAATATACATATAGAATCCAACTTGATTCATAATTAATTCTTGATCGTATTGAGGTGATTTGAAAAAAAATGATGTTGTTCTCCTTATCCAAAAACTCATAGACTGATGATTAATTTGCAGATTTATGAGATGACATGGTATAAAATAAAAAAATATATATTCATGACATACATTACTTCATATTCAAGTCCTCTTAGATAGTAAGACTATTCATCATCATCTGAAAATACCAAATTACATTACAATATGGGCTTGCAAAAATCCAATTTAATGGACTATATTTAATTTTTCTACTCAAAACATGAAAAATGAGTTCACCATTGAATTCCTTGTGCAATTCTGATAAATTTGAGTATAAAGTTGACCAAATTCCAAACAGGCTCAATTGCACCCTCTTTACACACCAAATGATGCACTATTGAACTCATTAATGGAAATTCGTACTATGACTTTCACAAATGGCCTTTGATCATAAAATATACCTCAAATTCATACTCCTTACGAAAAATCGTGAAAAATGAGTATAAAGTTTCCTAGGTGTAGTCAATATACCTCATGACACACGTATAGAGATGTAGACACTTCTAGTTGGTTTCGACTTGATTGATTGATTGACTGAGCTATTTGGTTTTGAATTGATTGTGTTAGTGGGATGTAGACACCTCCTTGTTCCTCAGAACAATCACCAGCCCAGAGACCTTAAATGGTCAAAATCAATCGGATGAATCATGGGCTCAAGAGTTGCTTATGTGTCCTAGAGGTCTTAGCCTTGTAGGGTAGGTTGGGAGGGTACTCATTGTAATATTCAGTATCTGGTTGATCATTGTTTATAAATTACTTGAAGTTGATTGTGATGTGTTGAGTTGTGTTGCTATTTTTGTTTATGTGTCGTCATCATTTATGTTTATGTGTTGCTTGCGTCGTTATTGATTACAATGAAGAGTAACTTGTAATGCTTTTACTTATGATGTCGTATATTATGTGCATCTATGAATTTTATTGTTGATTTAAATTTCCTAATTCCTTAAAAAAAATACATTTTTACCTTTTGTGCTTCGCTTTACTAGTCATAATGGAGGGGTCATTGCAGTAGAAATATATTCTTCCATGAAGAAAACAAACATTGTTTATATTTAATTGGCATGCGTACACTTTGTTTGATTGATAGCCTAAATGACACATCCATGTGGTCTCAAGTATGGACAAACAAAACCAATCTTGGTCTAGTAGGAAAGTTGGCCCAAAGGTGGGATCAATATTTAGTAGAAGTCAAGAATGGACATATAAGATTGAAAAATTCCCTTGATGGATTAATTTAGGTATTAAATGGAGCAAGGGGGGATGGTGGTTGTAGAATATTTGTAAATTTAATGCCCTTGCCAAGTGTAATCTATTTATGTGGTCCAAATTGAAAAAAACAATTTAACATAGGAAGCCCTCCAAAAAATAAATATAGTAGGTCCAATTATTTTTTTACTTTGCAGGTGTTGTGGGGAAAATACTTCACATTTTTTATGCATTGTAAGTTTTCTCAAAAAGTTTGGCATGAGTTTGGGGATATTTTGGGTATTTAGAATCCTTGGAAATGTGAATCCATAGATACATGGCTTAATGTTTGGTTTACTCAACAATATCTAAAGTGCTCTATGGCCATCATATTTGTGGGTCAGTGGTGAATATGGATATCTATAAAATTTATTTTGTTTGAAGAGAATATAATGCCTACATTTTAGGTAGTCACACAGGTTAATGCTTTATTTGCCTATTATAAGTTTATTCTAAAGGGTAAACCATAGAGAATTCTATCGAAGGTACAAGTGGAAAAGTATTTATCTTGAGGATATTTTGATGTTGATTTTCAATGCCCAGATTCAATTAGTGGGATTGACATCATTGTATATCTTTCACACACACACAAATTTCAAGTCAAAGGTAATATAGGAAGAGGAACAAATAAACAAGGGAAATTCAAGGCCTTATACTACTTACTAAAATATTCTTTCGATAGAGGGATTTATAATATTCAAGTAATGGGTTATTCATATATGGCCATAAATTAGATGAAAGGAAACCTCCAAGTACAAAGTAATTATGTCCTTCCACTTGTACAACAATTAAAGGAAATATTTAATTAGTATCTCTAGCTCATGTATACTCATACTTATAGAGAGCACAACAATAATGCATATCAGATCTCAAAGCAAGTAATTCAATGACATGATATTTATGGTTCTTTGAAATAAGTACAATATGGCTATATAGTGGTTTTACAATAGTTCACATTTAATGATTTCTGAACTCATTTTGAACTTGTAATATGTCAGAACATGGGACTCTTAAGTCTACTTTTTGTTATCAATTACTTAATAGATAATATTCTCGATATAATGAAGGATGTGGATATTTCTGGATGTACTACTATTGTAACATCCTGCTCTTGCGCACACTAAGAGAACTTATTCTTTGAGAACACTTGCTTGCAAGAGATCTAGATTATTATACATTTGACCATTGATTATTACTATGAGGCATTATGGATGTGATTATATGTTATTTTGCTATATTGACTTAGACAGGTGATATTGACTCGGTTCTCCTAAGTTTGAAGGATTTGGACCTCACGAATGTTGAGGCATCGATGAAACCCTTGGACTCTGGATCGAGTCAGGGAGTGGAATATTGGGGTTTGATTGTTGTATATATACGACGTTTGTGCATCTGATTAGATGATATGATTATGGATATTATTTATGACATGATTTTTTGATGATGCAGGCTGACAATAGTTTGCCGACCAGACTCACATGTGGAGTAGAGGGGTCACACATGATAACCAGAGACTTTGAGGGAGAAGTGTGGACAAAATCCCTGCCACAACCTACTAGCACTCCCGTCCTAGCTCAAACTGTAGGTTAACGACTACCTAGTTTGAGAATACACATGATGTCATGAGGGAAGACTGCAACAATCACTCATGATGATTCTAAGGGGCGTGCAATAAGGCAGGGGCCTTATTCCTTAGAGGCCCTTAGTCTCCCACAAGATCACCTGGTGGAGTATTGACTGCAGGATTTTTTTATGTCTACCAAGTCAGTCAAGAGGCAAGTGGGACCCTTGGAGCACGGAGTGCGTTCTGAAGGGCACGTTGCGCAAGAAAAATGGAAATAAACGAGTGGCACCTTTGGAGCATGAAGTGTGTCCTGAAGGGCATGTCACGCAAGGGAAAAAAAATGAAGCGAGTGGCACCCTTGGAGCAACTAGTGCATCTTGAATGGCACGCCAAGTTGTTAATTGATAAATGAATAAACCTATATGGCCTTAGAACAAATAACTTGATGAGAAAGATTTTAAACAATTTCCCTAATACAATGTTGCCTAGCCTAGTAAAATAACATCTAGGTCTAAGTGATACATGTGATAATATATATATATATATATATATATATATATATATATATAAGAATAAAAATAAAAATAAATAAATAATGATGATGATCATCACTCATCATTTGACGAGAAGGGGGTAAGCAATTCAATTGATTTATAAAAATATTTTGGGAGATAAAATTTAAAAAGGGGAAATAATTTTTTTCTATATTATGCTAATTAAAAATTTATTAATTAAAAAGGAAAAGTGGAAAAAGGTAATTTTCTGCACATGCCAATTTGAGTTTTAAATGAAAGGGGAAAGAGGGAAATTTAAAAGATTTAGGAAACTAGGAAAAAGAGGGTAACGTAAAAAGAAAGGGGAAACATAAGGAAAAATAATAAAGACTAACTTAGTAAGGTATCTAGAATTTAAGAACTTTCTAAATTGAACTCAACTAGTGATTTAGTAAGGGGGTAAGTCATTAAAATGTGTAAGAGAATATGGGGACACCTAGGAGAGATTCTAGGAATGCTTTTAGGTGGGTGAGGAAAATAGGAGTAATTAATTAATTAATTAAATTAATTTATGGTGCAATGAAGGGGATGGGTGACACATGTCTGGGGAGGATTTTATGAATTAAATTATTGAACAATAAATTAAATGGAATTTTGGGAAAGTAAATGACTTAGAAACTCTATATAAAGGAGGGAGGAGCAGGATGATGGATCTCCTCTGTGAAGCGTAACGTTACACTATAGAATTTTAGACTTGACTGACTTAACCTATGGGAGTTGGGATACCCAGCTCGATGAGGAGTGGTAGCTCGACCTTGCAAGGCGAGCTGGGAGCTAGTTGATCTATGGTTCAATGTGTGTGACCCCTTTGCAGGCTGGGGGGCTAAGGGGGAAGAAGAGTAACCCTAGAGTTGGATAGGAGGTACAGGTGAAGTCTCATTGATTGACATGTGGGAGAGGCATGGAGCACACGGGATAAGGAATCAGAGTGGGCAACTTGGTCTACAGTATGCTTACTTTATTATGCATGGTAGATTCTTATTATACCTCATGATTTCAATTTTATATTTTTAATTGGGTAAAGAAAATGTTTGTATTAACATTTTAATGGATAACTTAATTCTCCATAGCCTTAAGCTCACTGTTGATTGATTCCCTTGGCTTTCAATCCCTGCATGTTGTGACTTCCCTATGGTTTTATTGTTTTTTTTATGATTTTGCACTTCTTACTTCACCCTCGTCCCTAGCCTGATAAGTCGGCTAGGAGTAAGATCAATGGTCGTCACTTCAGTGTTAATAGACCTATAGATCCTAACTCCCTTATTTTCTATGCATGGATGATGAGCGAAGGATGTGTTTGCCCAGTCGTCTACCCCTGTTGATTGTTCTTGGTTGATTGATGGTCTTGCGCCTTATCGCGATTGATTTTCTCTACAATTATTTATCCTTTCCCTCAGCGAACCACTTATTATCCTCTACATTTGATCTCTGCATTTGATGCATTTCCTGGCGAAGTAACTATGCGGTTTTTATACCTTTCCTAGCAAATTTAAGTCCGTGTTGATACATTTCCTCACGAATTCCTTGTCTATGTTTTTTTCAAAGCATCCGGTCTGTCAATTGACTCTGCGATTGGTAGCTACATTGACTATGTTTTTCATGCCCAACTCACCATGATTTTGGTTGCTTCCTTGACTATGTTTTTCATGCCAATTAACTCTGTGATTTTGGTTGCTTCCTTGACTGCGTTTTTCATGCCAATTGACCATGATTTTGTGGTTGCATTTGGTGTGTAATGGAGGCATTTGTTTCTGATTGATTTATGGTTAGCATTTGTTTTTTTTATCAGCAATCACGACCTTCAATATTAATAGACCAACAATGATTTAGTTAACTATAATAGTTGACTAGCATTAACTCAAATCGTAGTAAGAACGAGTTAGTTATGAGTGCGAATCGATTCATTGATTGGGGTTATCCTGAATGGCTAAATCACGACTGCTATTTTTCTATGTATTGAATGCCATTATAAATTATGGATTGACAGTGATTTATCATTATCCCCCAATGAGTTGAGGTTATTTATTATGTTACATATACTGGTTGTGATACACTTGAATGTTTTTGAGAGATTTTACGCATTTATTAGCAGTGAATTTGTATGTAATTCATGGATATGCTTGGGACAATGTTTATATGTATTTAATGGATATCTGTATCTAATATGCGATAAAGTTAGATATTTCTCAACGGATTTTATTTAAACTCTTTTTTTTCCTTAGAAACAAACATGTTAGACACTGATTTAATCAAGACAATGATTTTGCCATGACTGTGATTTTTAATAGGTAATTAATTGGAAGCAATATTATAGATTTGGTATAACAACGATTTTCCTCTTTATTATTAAGAGATAGTTAGAATATTGTTCTGACAGTGATTCTACAGGCTAGAATGCATAATTTTCTCTTACGAATTTATCGAGCGTAAATTTAGCCTTATGATTTCACCCAGCTATATCCTCCATGCTCTACGCACAATGTATTGATGGACAGTGTTTTGTGCTGGGGTATTAGTTCATTGGGTGGTAGCGTAGTTGTAGTAGTGTACGCTATGTGTGACATCATTTTTCTTTTTGTCTTAAGAATTAACACCATAAGGTTACTCACAAAAAATCATGCAATAATTAGAATTGTTGTCACAACTAGGGTTTTACTTAGCAATTTAGAATAATCCAATGAAGATGTTAACAAACAGATAACTTTAAATAGGCAGAGAACTTGTTAAAAGAAAAACCAACAAATATCCATCCTAAGCTTGCAATTAACATCATTGTTGGATTACATTATCCCAGTATCCAACTTCCTTAGATTTTGGTAAATTGAGAGTCTTTCGACCCTAGACATTGGTCCCTTAAATCACATTTGATTATGAAGTTGATATCACTATTATCATTATGAAATTGCATGTCAATGATTGTCGTTATTCCATGAAATATCCCTTGAGTTTTGAGGGCCCACCTTCAGTCATTTGTGTCCTAGAGAAGATGGGTATATTTTCGAATAAAGTGAAAAAGGTAAACCCTTCTACAAACCAGCATGTTTCATTACTGTTATGCTTAGTTTATATGAAATAATATCACTTTATTCAAAGGGAACTTTTAATCAATATTTAACTTACACCTAAAATGTGGAGTCAATATTTATACATTTATCGTTGTGAGAGATAAATGTGGAGTCAATATTTATACATTTATCATTGTGAGAGATAAATGTGGAGTCAATAGGATTGTTAAGCATATTAGTTATTAGTGTATTAGTTAATTTCTTACGAGAGAGTAATGGCCAACAGATTAGTAGTTTTTGCTAAACATTTTATAGATAACAATAATTGGCTACTATGCGCCTTGTGCCTTAAGTGGAACAGTAAAGGGGATTGGTCACAGTCGTTTCACCACTCAGATTGCTTTGTAGGAATAAAGATTCCTTTGATCAGTTGCACAATTTAAATTGAGTAGTTTCACCTTGTGTCTGGTTGACCCGTTGCTTGGGGTCGTAGGTGTAGTTTTCTGGTTAGTTCTTTGATCTCCTAGAACATTTATTGTATCTTGGGTTGAAGGTCTAGATGTTTCGGTTGTGCTGTGACTACTGTCACACCTATCATCGGGCGACGACATGAATCTATATGAGTGGATCGTCACTCGCCCCAATGGATGGAGGCGAATGTTAACTTGCCTAGATTCTTTGCTTCCATTGGGGACGTCATTCATTGTAGTTGTGGTTGGTACTTCGGTTGTAACTCCTTCTTGCATTTGGTTTTGCGAGCCATAGAGGTTCTAGTTACTGGTCATCGAGGTCGTGGTGTTGGGATGGTGGATGTTGTGTTTAGCTTGTAGGTGTTATCTTGTTATTGTTGGGCGGGTATCCATTTGTATATTTCTATTATGCATGTCTCGCCCAGCTTCTCGTTGTGCTAGTACGTTGAGTCATTTTTGTTTGTTCCATGATCTATGT
Source organism: Picea mariana (assembly GCA_032191745.1). Lineage (NCBI taxonomy): Eukaryota > Viridiplantae > Streptophyta > Pinopsida > Pinales > Pinaceae > Picea > Picea mariana. Next base: position 5,318 of record JASDQU010277979.1, on the reverse strand, counting down.
GCGTGGGTTCATTGTCAGGTTGTGTGGTTCAACTGTTTTCATCTTTTCCTTCCTACAAAGAAAAGAATTACACTTTTTTCTTTGCGTATAGTCATAACGATTGCGGTCCTCACTTATGGTATCAGAGTGGGTTCAATGTTACGACTATGAATCGCCAGGAATTCCACTACAGTAAACCTTTGATTTTTAACCTAGCACTTATTAAAACTTTAATATATCCAAGTGGTGATCTCGATTAGAGGAAGCCACATAGGGTGCGGTGTGGTGTTGTGGAAGGAGGTGTGACACCTCCAAAAGTGTCTTCACCCTGAGAGTCTAACCCCATGGGGGAGGAAAAATCCCTTGGGCTATATTCGATTGTTGTAAGGGATGATGATAATCTCACCAAGGTCCTTCCAGAGATGGTCAAAGGCCATGACTCACCTTCTGTAATGAGATGAGACCGGGGCACCCATACCTCTGAGGGTCCATAATGCGCCTAGTCAGTGCCATTAGTTTTCACTACGAACCCGAGAAGGCCAAATTTCCTGACTTCTTTGGTGCCCCGGACAGTGCAGCCGCTGAGTCTTGGTTGGAGAATAATTCAAGGTGCTTGCACTTCGCGACTATACCTCCAACATGAAGTTTCGCAGGGTGGTCTTTCAAATGAATTGGAGCACTCTTTTATGGTGGAACACTCTCCGGCCACTTTTAAACATGGTCATTGAAGACATGTCATGGGAAATGTTTGAGGAACGATTCCATGAGAGGTATCTTCTGAGGAATTCGTCGAGTGTCAAATCAATGAGTTCAAATGCTTTACAACAGGGCAACTGTATGGTGTCCTAGTATGAGGCCCATTTTTGGAGCTTCTTTGGTATGTTTCACACCCTTACTGAGAAAATTAAGGTCAACAGGTTTGTGTTGGCCTTAAAGTTGGAATTCAACTTCTACTTCGGGTACCAGGATTACTAGACCGAAGAAATTATGCTGGAATGTGGGGAGCCAGATTTCCAACGTGACTGCCTAGTGAGGAGGACTAGAGTATTTGGATCAGTTGGACCCACTACCATGGGAGACTTGGGAAAGGCCCATCAGATTTGTCCATTGGTGAATAAACTTTAGGCAGAGCACCATTTGACTGTGCTCAAGATGACAGGTATCGTCGCTAACCAAACACTTAGTATTTTGATTGATCCTAGTGCTACCAAGAGTTTCCATTTCTGGTGCAATGCTAAAAAGGATTAAGGTAAGGTAGTTGAACAAGATGCGTTTATCTTTGTAGAGATGGCTTCGAGAGAAAACAGAGGGTTGGAGGAAAGGTTACGGTTTGTACCTTAACCTAGGAGATTTTTTCACCAAGGCCAACCTGTATGTCACAATCTTAGGATCTTATGATGTCGTGATAGGTATGGACTGGTTGGAATCTCATCAGGCGATACTCAACTGTAAGACGAGACAATTGAGCTTCATCGATGATGAGGGACATAGACACGTGATTGTAGGACGAAACAAGGGAGTTTCACTGAGGTTCATCTCTTCCTTGCAGCTATAGAAGAGCATCCACAAGGGATGAAAGATTTATGTGATCCTTGCGTTAAATGAGAAGGGAGAAGTGAAATGTCTAGAACACCTTCTGGTGGTGAGAGAGTTGTCGACGTCTTCCCAGAGAAGTTACCTGGGATGCCTCTAGAGAGGGAATTGGAGTTTACCATAGACCTAATACCGGGGACTAAACTGATATCTATAATGCCTTATCAGATGTCCAAGTGTGTCACCATAGGGTGCACCTGTTATTTTCATACGAAGGAAGGATGGGTCATGGAGACTCTTCCCTTACTGTCATCATTGAACAAGGTGATGATCAAGAATCAATATCCGTTGTCGAGGATTGATGATCTGTTCGATCAGATGAAGGGTGCAATGGTGTTTTCAAAGATTGATTTTCGATTAGCGTATCGCCAGTTACGGATCAAGGAGGATGACGTCCCTAAGACCGATTTAAAATGAGGTTTGGACATTAGGAGTATATTGTTTTACTATTTGGACTGACAAATGGCCCACGGGTATTTATGTGTTTGATGAACGAGGTGTTCCGCGAGTACTTGGATAAGTTCATCCAAGTATTCATGCATGATATTTGATTTAATCTCGGATGACAGAGGAGCATGACGAGAACTTTCTCTTGGTACTATAGTGGCTGCAAGAGCATAAATTGTATGGGAAGTTGTCCAAATTCTGATTTTAGCAATTGAGTATTCACTATTGAGGGCATTTCATCTCTGGCGAAGGTATCTCCATGGATCCAGCAAGGGTCAAGGCTATTATGGAATGGCTTGCATCGACTAATGTCTCGCAAGTGCAGGGCTTCATGGGTTTAGTAGGATACTATCGACGGTTCGTTGAGGGATTTTCGAAGATAGCAAACCCGATTACAGAGTTACAGAAGAAGAACAATAAGTTTGTTGGGACCGAGAAATACTTGGAGGCATTTTGGAGGCTCAAGTAGTTGTTGACAACAACACCGATACTAAAGGTCCCTGACATGGACGCAAACTTCTTGGTATGCACTAACGCATACAAGGAAGGCTTAGGCGGAGTCTTGATGCAAGACAATCGAATGATCACTTACATTTCAAGGAAGTTGATAAGGCATGAGGAAACTATGCGATGCACGATTTGGAGTTGTTAGCCTTTGTATATGCCTTGAAGGTTTGGAGACACTACCTTGTTGGGAAAAAAATTGAGCTAAAGACGAAGCATTGTGGACTACAACACATCTCTACGCAAAGCAACCTAAATGTGCGACAGCAACGTTGGTCGGAACTGATTAGCGAGTACGATTTCGAGATTTATTACATAAAAGGAACAATGAACCGAATGGCATATGAATTGAGTCACAAACCATGCATCTTTTGGTGTTTCCTCTTCAGACGAATCTACATAAAAATATTATAACTTTACAGTGCAACAATGCCTGGTACGAAGAGGTCGAGGATTTTATCGGACAAAACACAATGATGATACCAATATTTGAAGGCTTTAGCTTTGACAACGATGGATTATTGAGGTTTAAAAATTGGATTCGCGTACCACCGAATGACGAGTTGAGGAGATTGATCCTAAAAGAAGCTCATAGATAAGTATACATGTCTCACCTGGGAGTCACGAAGAAGAGGGAGAACCTTAAACCCTTATTCTTTTGGAAAAGAATGAAGGTAGACATAGTCAACTATGTGGCCAAATGTCTAGAATGTCAGCAGGTAAAGGAAAAACATAAAAATCCAATAGGGTTACGACAACCACATGCTATTTCAGAATCAAAATGGGAGGTTATTTCAATGGATTTTATCATTGTATTTCCACTGACGGCAAGGAGACATAACTCGATTTTCATAGTAGTCGACACTCTCACAAAGAGTTTTCATTTTAATCCTCTGCATATGAGGTATCAAGCACCTGACATAGCTAGAGTTTTCATCAACGATAATGTGAGGTTGCATGGCATGCCTAAGAGGATTATATCTGATCAAGGATCGGTGTTTACTGGACGATTTTAGACTAGTTTCCAAGTGGCCTTGGGAACCAGCTTAACTTTAGTACTGCATATCACCCGGAGACTGGCAGGCAAACCGAATGAATGAACCAGCCTTGGGAGATATGTTGCACATGTACATGATGGACCAACAGAAGCATTGGGAAGAATTCTCGCCAATGGTATAATTTTCTTACAACAACAGTTACCAAAACACCGTTAAGATGGTACCTCTTGAGTTCCTTTATGGGAGACCATGTCGGACCCCTCTGAGTTGGGATCGGCTTGAGGATAGAGTCCTGGTGGGACCAAAAGCGATCCAAGAAATGTAATAGTAAATGAAAACTGTAAGACAAGGGATCAAGGAAGCGCATGATTACCAGAAGACTTTTGTTGATGCACGTTGTG